>SCLD01135513.1:0-23951 GCA_004367895.1 Oikopleura longicauda
TTTTGTTCAATTTCCTGGGAATTCGATTTTGGAATTTTCTACGAATTTTTGAAAATGCGTGGGTAGTGCTTATTTGCGTGGGTGTTTTCGGATCAAAATGAGTTATTCTGATTCGAGCTCCATTCACTGAGTTCAAAAATCCCAAAATTCCCGGAATTCAACCTATCTATTAGCCATCTGAGTGTGCAGCTGAGCGCTAGCTCATCGATCAGCTGGGTCCTCCTTATTCTAAAAACATCTGGTGATAATTTGGCGAGGGACGTTTTACCGCACCCTACCATCATTGGTAGCCTACCATTGGTCGTTTCAAGTGCCTGATAATACATGAGTCAAACCAAGTCAAACTGAGTAAAAAGTGTCTCTTAAAAAGGCAACTTATACTTGGACGTGTTCGTCAAAGCTCTCGCGTAAAGACTGGTTCCTGGCAATGGTTTCAATCCTTGGTATGCCTGATATAATCTTTTACAATGCTGCTTAACTGTGAATTAGTTTTCATTCTCTTTGTTTGAATCTTTTTGAAAGTAACCGGGTTAGAGAATTATTGTATTAGACTGAAGAGTTTAACATTCGTCCTTTCTGGGTCAATTGAACTACTGGTATCCGAAGTTAAAATGAAATCCTATAACCGGTGACACAAACAGCTTTTGAACCATGCAATCGAAATTTCAACGACAATGTCTGACAACTGACTGTCGAAAAACTGACTGATTCAGACTTTTTTCATCCTTGGACCGTTGAAAATTTCAGCTTGAAACAAACCAAACTTTGAAAGATTATTTGTGTCGGGTGTGAAATGTTTGAAAAAGAAATGATGAAGAGAACGCGATATCACAAAAGAAAGCTGAATCGGATTATTTTAGATCATCTAAAATCATACAAGGCTATACAGATCCATTCATTCCGAACCATTCAATATTATTGATGACTAGGGTTTCCAAAATTCAAAAATCAACGAATCAAAATTCGATATACCGGGTATAACTGGACAGATTAAGAAAATATTGGCTACTTTGACAATTTAAATGGTTACGTTTGTAAAATGGTTCTCAAGACTCCAGATCTTGAAACAGATATTGAAACATCCGATGGTGGCATTAAATCGGCCATTGCAGGCGCAAATCTGTTATATAGGAATTATTTTCATCAAATTTACCTGTGAATTTATCTGTTAATTTTGTCTAAAAATGAGGCATTTTAAATTGTGTTAACCCTCAATTCGAAGTATTTCTATACTCATAGACTATGAGTCATAGTTTGAAAACTTTCGACAAGATCTGAAAAGGATCAAGAACAGATCAACTTAAAACCGTTTAGAATTATGTTCACCAAAATAAAGTCTCATAAGGGAGACTCCTGATTTATTAGCCCAAGTTTCTGAAATATGAGTCTGCTCCTTAAGAACCAAAAACAAAATAAACAAACAAAACCAAAGGGTTCACCAAAACTCTTGTACTCGGATCAAACTCAGTTTTTGTGTCCAAAATGACCTTCGGTTATCTGGCAGATTTGTGGGATTGAAAATAAAACGTTCAGTCAGGCATCCACGCGCCGCTCGGTCCGCGGTGCAATTATTAAGATTCTCTAGCGCCACTAGTTCCCTTTCGTCCTCGGTTTCCCATGAATGCTGGTCCTTGCGGCACTAAAATTTTAAAAGGTTATGACCATGGTGCGGTCCGGCTAGGCTGTCAACCAAGCCAAAAATGTGGCCCAAAATGATTTACAGCTTAGGCCCGGGTCGTCTGGCTCTGGTGCGTGGATTTCTACATTGAACTTTAAAGATCTAACTTCATTTGAAACTGCTTATTTTCGTGATATTTGATGAATAAGTTCGTTAAGATCCTAGTTTGCTCCAGTCAGTTCCAGTTTTGCAACAAGTCCCTATCTTATCTTAAATAATTCAAGAGCAAGTTCAATCAGTTGTGTGAAATTCTAGAACTATTTGAAAATTGGTACATTTTGGTGCATATTGGTGCAAATTAGGTGCAGATTATGTGCAGATTAGGTGCATTTAGGAAATATTTCTTGATTTTGAGGCGTGGAATATGTTAAAGATAGTCGCAAGATAACCTTAAATTCATACATATCAGTTAATTTTACTGATCAATTTTGTATCTCCGAAACATTCTAGATCAACCATTAAGATGAACCGAATATCCAAAATGAGGTTATAAATCCCATGAATCATAAATTATTATTATTCGATAACCATCTCATATTAAGCGAGGGATTTGTAGATCATCTTGTTGATCGCACTGATACAGTTCCGCAGACTGGGAAGATCATTCAATAGCTGGCTTGCAGATCAAGAATATTTAGATGATCAAGATCGTCTCAGTATCATCGAAATTTGTAAAAACCCATTCTAGATTTAATTTGGAACTTGCTTTTATCGGACACCCTCGCGGACATGCCTCGCGGACACCCTATCTATGAGTTTCCAACCTTTATTTATTTTTAAATCTTTGAGGATCATCCGTGTTTGTCTTAAAAGCGATCATCCAATTTTCATGGTGTTTAAGGTTTTTAAAACCCATTTTCATCATAATTATTTATTAGAATCCTAATGACTCATTAGTAATGAGGTTTGCATCTGACTTTTGTGATCTAAGATTGAACTTTTCAAAATTAATTAAATGAATAATTTTATTTTCTACGACGACAACCTCAATCTCAAAATAAATCACGACAGCTCGATTCACAAATCGTAACATTTCATGAATCCAAAATGACTTTTGTGGGTGGATCATATAATAACGGAATGAAATTTAATGAATTTTCATAGTTTTTGTCGCTCATTGATGACGATGTGTTAACCAACGATCGGCCGAATTAAAGTGGGTCACGGTCGACTGCGGACGATTTAGGTAGTACGACGTGCAGCCACATTTATTGAGTTTACCGTGAACCTTTCAAATATATTGAAAAGTTCGAACGAAAAAAAGGTTTCATAAAAAATTTTCATCGGACATTTCTTAGTTCGTCAATATACCGGTAACAAGGTTAACATGTTTCACTTTTTGAGACTTCGTCGGTCCAATTCCAAATTGCTCGCACGATTTCTCACAACAAAAAATACTTTTTTCTAATAGAAAAAGGCCATTCGCAGCAGTGACTCAAAATATCAATTTCACAAAATAACGAAAATAAGGAAATACGAACCACGAAAAAGTATCACCTGACCAGAAACACAGCGGGACATTACTACGAATACTTGTTCCTTGTGTCACATCAGTAAGGTCGAAAGAAAAGGTCAAGAAACATGTGACAATCTGACGAAATATGACAGTCTTTTAAAAATTTTTTGATTCAATATGTTTTTTGAGGTACGTAGTTTTATTTATTTTGAAATAGTTCTGAGTTTTGACACATATTCTTTAATTTTCGTGAAAACCGAAAAATATTTGGTTATTCCTATGATGAGAATAGTTGAACTCTTGATCGCCACCATCATCACTTCATATTCATGGAAGTTACGTTTGAACATTGCGACTCAAAAGCAATTTCTCAAAAATGAGTCGAATATCGTTTTTTCACATTGTTCGATGTAACGGTTACGTTTGAAGGCAGAGCTCGACCTGTATACTATATTATATAGTCTATATACCATGTGACATGGTGACACAAGTGGGGACAATTCGACCATGATTCATGGTCCATGAGTTGAAATATTATACTGAGAAGCATGCCGGAACAGGAACAACCATGGAAGATTAGTTATATCTCGAACATGAAACAAAAGAACATTTTGAACATTACTTTTACCAATCATATTACAGGAAAGTACATTTCCGACAAATTCTAAAAACACACTTTGATTTCCATATTATACTATTTGATTTTTACTCATGAACCGTTCATTATCAACGTTGTTATGAAAGTTTCAGCATATATAATTATTATTTGTTGATCTTATTGTTGATTCATAAGAGATAATTACGATAATTTTGCAATATTCATTTATTGTTGGACGTTGGAAAGAGGAGGTAAGTGTCGGACATTTTCTCGTGTCTGTCACATCCACAATGCCAATCGCGGTAAACCGCCCGACAAGTTACCGCCCCGAACCCTTTTATACCGCATAGGCTGAAGCGTTTATTGAACTTGAACCGAGCCTTTTTTATTTCGGACTTCTCTAGACGAAAGTCTGGCGTGTGAAAATAAAAATAAAAAGCTCAAAACCAACCCGGAAGTGACAAATCATGTCAGACATACCATCTCGATAATCGTGATTTAGTTGATTCAGGGTCAATCCTTCACAAGATTTACAAACTATCACTATAATCCTCAAATGAGCTGTTTTTTGCATTCAGTCTCATTAAAAGATATGAATGCCTCAACTAACCCGTGAATATATAAACGCGAATACCATCATGTTATTATCTTCTTATTGTCTACAATTGAGTCTCTCTACTGACGTTATACGATTTCGATGACATTTCTGAAAATTTTGTATTTGGACCGAACTAAGTGCCATTTCTAATCTACTCGGTGCCATTTTTTGTCAGAATTTTGGCTCCAAAGTTTACAAGAAACTATTGTTACTGGTTTACGCTTAAAAACTCAATTCAAATGGACCCTTTGAAAGGCCCTTACGGTATGATATAAACAATAAGTTTCCATTCATGATTCTGGAAATGTTTTGATCAAGGTACTAAGTTCTTATCGGTAAAATCGTAAATGTTTAGTGAAACGTGCTTTCTGGGTATATTTTAATTAAAAACTAATTCACATTGGTTGATATGATTAAAAACGAAAAGTTGAAAAACTTTGACGCTGCGATAGATTTTGAAAAGAACGCACGAGCAAAAATCAAGAAAAAACGGACCAGAAAATCTCAAAACGCGTTTAGTAATCAAGCAAAAGTTGTAATTAGAGGAAACCAACGGAGTTACTTACTCCAACTCACTTGAAGAAATTATAGGAATTAATTTTAGAATTTGGGATGTTGATGTTTTTGGATAATACTTTTAGTTCTGAGTCCATGTTTGATAAAGGGATTTTTGATAAGAGTGAAATAGGAAATTTATTTGAGTTGAATACTTTACATAATATAATTTATACAATTTAATTACAATCATAAGAGAACAAAATACAGACAACATAATGTGCAATTTGCACTAATGAAAAACCGAGAAAATAAATTTTTGAAGACTTCGCTGTGAAATGTAATCTTTGGCGAGGATTTCAAAGCATACAAAAATTCTCGAAAAACATTTGTAGCTATTTGTTGATATTTGTGATTGTATATTTTTTTTTCTAACGACAAAGAGTCATACGGTATGAGTCATAACGTATGACTCTTATGGTCAACTGCATTCATCTCCGAGTTCCAATATAACTTATATTATATAAGCCATGTCGTTGATTTGGAATCTTTATGACATTCCAAAAATGATCATGTCGAAACTTTTAAGAATGAAATAATTTTTGTCATAACTATGAGCTTATACTTATTGGTACTGTATATCGCGGAAGGTTATGAAGTGGTCTCACTTAAGGATTCAATTGAGACCGTTCTGGAGAGGAGGTTATTATAACTCGATGGACCGTTTACCCATTTTGCTAATAAGTACCATCAATGTTACATAATTTATGTACCATCAATATTTTTGAATATCAATAAGGGCTTGATCAAAAATTCCTGTGATGATAAAGGAATTGAGAACATATGCCGAATGAGCTATGTTTGTCTCATTTATGCCGGCATCTGATATGTTTCAGCAGTTAGTTTCGAACTCACAGTCATATTGACTTACAATTTTCTATTTATGCAAATAGTTAACCTCTATTGGCAAGAAATTTTTTCCCTGATTCCGGGGTTTGACTCAGCGTGTTTTCAGGAAAATTTTTCCACGAAAAATCATGAGCTAGTGCTCAGTAATTTTTATTTTTCAAAACCTTTATTTCCGAGTGTTGTGTAATCGACGGTTTTTATTTGGCTTTTGATCGTAAACATTGATTGAATTAGTATGACTAGCGTGTTCTACTAGAATTCCTTTCTGGTGTAACAAGAGTTCGAAGGTGTGTCATTTTTGTGTCACACGGTGTCACATTGTGTCAGATATAAGAGCAGATTTTGAGTCATTTTGAAGCAGATTTAAAAGTTCGTTTTTGATTTTGATGACATTTTATGGTGTTTTTATGTCATTTTTCTTGAATTTAAGGAATGAAAAAGCGATATGCCATCTTGATACACCCTGTAGGTGTCCTCACGGTTGATAGTAAGCCAGAAGGACCATAAACATACGTGTAATCTCTGTTCTAGATTACGTTTATGCAGTATATATTTATATGAAAGTATGTTATTCCACCACGTGATCGTTTTACTAAAGTTTTGCAATCATATAATTGGATCATCAACCATTGTGACTCACAATAACTTGAAGCAATCGATGCAATCGACAATAACTTCCAGCAATCAATATGACTGGGAAAAGTTTCCAGAAATCCTCCTGAGTGATCGCCCGGAAATTTGTCAATGTGGGTTAAACAATAAAGGCACTTTTTTAATTTTCTACAACGGAAAACATTTTGAGACCAGTTAAAATCAATTTAAAAGATCTTTTATAAATACTCTTGCTGTTAGAGCTTCTTTGACTTAGTGTATCTCCGAAATAATTATACAAAATTATGGGCAAATTACACAAAATTATCTAAAAAATGCAACTCTTATGCATTTTTTATGCAATTTTAGATATCATTTGCTTAAAGTGTAAGACGTTTGGATAATTAAAGTAACAGGTTTATAAGAGACTTAAATTCATAAGTTATGGGGAGGCGAAAATCGAACTAAAAGACAATTGGGAGCGGAAAATTATGATTTCGAATCCGTTATCCTCCACCATGTTAGATTCAAGTCCGGTTAAAACATTTAGGGTCTCCTTAGCAGACCAAGTTACCCAAAAATGAATTGAAATATGGAATTTTCTCGCTGATAAGTCATATTTTAGAAAAATGGCGAAACCTCAGATCGTTTGATTAAAACAAAAAATCAAGGACCAACTTGGACTGTAGATGATAACTATAACTGGACCATTTGATGGTTGACACATATATGATATATCATATATCGTATGAAACATATGATATGTTACATATCGGATCCGACTTTTTTTTATTCTACAGGTTTTATGCTGTTTAAATTATAAGGTATTATCTTTTCGACTAGAGATATTATTTCTACCACGAAAACCCTAGTCATTGACTTCTCCTCGGGAGCGATATCCTGCTTTACTCGGTGGGTGAGATCGACCTGAGATGTTGCAGGGTTAATCGAGTTCTATCCTAATTTCGTCTTTTCGAGCATCTTCAACCAGGAGATCGCGATTTAGATCCAAGTCCAGTAGTTAACCGGAGTTTCCCGGGGTTAACAGTTGATCAACTCAAATGATCCAGTGCAATACCACACAAATCCATCTCGGTGGGATATTTTTTTAACCAGTCCAGACCACTTGAGATCAGACCAGTTCAGATCTAAAAATCGTTCCAAAGACAGTCAGTCAAGTTCAATCACTTTCAACGACAATACAACCATGATTGACCGCGGTTATCAGATTCTTGAACCGTGGTTAAATAGAGCTATAAGGTGAATTAAGGCTGTAAAACCGGATTGAACCGGTTTTCTCTTTAAATCAAAGATACAAAATTGTCGAGTTCAACCAGGGCCTCTAACCGATTAGTAAAGCTTGTAAGATTTCCATTTAAATACTATAGATCAGCTCCCAATTTGAAATTAAATATGGTAAATGATCACTCATCTCTGTCCATTTAATATATTTTGATAATTACTTAATTATAATAATCTATTATTAATAAATAATGAACCGTAATACTGTGACCGGGTGGTAACGCGCGAATGGTACGTTTCAAAGCAAAACGGGTTTGATTTTATATCTCCATAGTCGGATAAGGGAACATGCAAAAACTGGTCATTTTGTCCGAAAAATAACCGAAAAAGGAGGAACACCTTTAAGAGCCGAGTTCATTTTTCGTCAATGGAATCAGGAATAATATATGAATCACAATAATAATATGATGCTTTCCATAAAGTATGTGACGTCAATGTCTGAAGCATTTAAAAGGCTTACACGGAAATAATTTTTAATTTATGATGAATAAGGTTTTCGGGCCCTCCGAAGTTTCACCGCATTTTATTGACCTCTTTTGCGCCGATTAGGAATCTCGGCAATACTAAAACATCAAACTTGCCTTTCTGAAGTGTCTCCGAAACCATATCATTTCTAAATTTGAATCGTTACCGTAAGTATTACCAACCTCAAATCTTTCAAGATGTATGACAGATAGGTTTTAAATCTCCGTGGTGTGATTGGTTGGAATGGAATTACTTCAATATTTCATCTGGATATCAAACGTGTTGAAGAGGTGTCAGTTAGATTTAAAGGGACTTGTGGCCAAACTCGGGAGCAGAGGACCATATTGGAAACCACCTATAATTGAGCATACCGTCTCCAAGGGATACGTGCTTGGCGTGCGCTGACCTTGTTCAGCGTCATTTTACTCAAAAATGGCGAATTTTCTAGGGAAATTAATAAAAAAATATTTTTCGATTACTGATGAAAATAGTCATTTTTCCCTTGAAATGCCCATATATCAAAATAAGAATATTTTCAATATATTATATATTATATAATGTTAAGTTATAATCACTTGAATTTTCTCTGTGAATTAACCAAACTGAGTCATCCAGTATGACTCATTCTATAATAAAGAATGATTCTTAGGATGACGGATAAGGAATTCCTACTGATCTCACTGCTATGCCACACTTCAGATCATCCATAGGATCCACTAGGGACCTCTAGGGTCACTCAAAATTCTGATTGATCCTGATTTTTCGCGTCAAATTTGATTTTTTTTACAAAATTTTGAACATTTTGAAAAATTTTTTAAGTGGTGTTCTCGTCATATGTTAACACCGCTGGATATTTTTTTACTTGGCTTAACTCGGCTGGGTACTTTGGAGTTGAGCGATTCGAGGCTGATTAATTCAACCATTTTTGAATGCTGAGAGTTTGAGTTTTGCTAAGTTTATTTTTATAAACTCTCTTTTTAAGAAAAATATCATTTCGAGTACTTTTTTCAACCATATCATCAAAAAACATGGATTTTACAAAACCGTTATCAACTTCAAACCATGATTTTAAGGACTTGGTCGAACATCCGTCGCTGAATGTTCGCCGAAGATTTAGGTCGACAAAAGAATGTGACATTTGTAACAGTTGCGCTTTTTTCTACTTGACTAGATACAATTCAGTGGAATTTAGGATCTTAAGAATGCGCTAGACTATAATAGTCTAAGATAATTTATCTTTGAATTTTCGCTCCAATGGTAGATTTATTCGAGGAATCGATTGTGGTTATCGAAATTCGAAACAAAACCAATCAGGCTGTTCTATCTTCAACATGAATCGTCAAATTCAAGCAAACGGATTTGATGCTACAAGCAATTGAATCCTTCCACAGCAAAACTGATTGTTGTTGCAATCTAACTGCTTGGTAAACAGATCCATACCAATCACGACTTGTTACAGGATCAATCAATCAGTTTAGATAATCTTCCCAAAAATAGAGATAATTTGAGTGTGTCCGGTTCAATAAGTTAGAATCAATGTTCTTTGAACTTCATTTTGTTTTAAAATCATGACTGTAAACTTTTCAAGAGCGACAGAGAGAAGAAAAAATAAACCATTTGGCTTCAATTGCGAATTTTTTATTGGAAAAGCTGAAAGTCATAAAAGTTTAACCATTTTTTTCAATCTGGATGTCGTGGTTTAAACGAAAAACGGAATTTCACATTAAAGTTCAGCGCCGGTCGGTTCAACCAAACTCAAAAATTTCGGCGGAGAGTATTCTGAGAAGATTTTGAAGTTTGGTTACACTTGAGTTCATCCACTGATCCAAAAAATTAAAAAAAAAACAGTCAAACATAAAAAAATAACCTGTGAAAAAAATTTAACCAACTTCTCAAAAGCTGAAAGTCATGGTTATGGCCCATAACTTATGGGATATCATTGTATTCGTATTGTCTATTTTCAGAACTTGTGCAAGTTCAATACAGAGTGTTCCACTCTAATGTGTGACCCCCTTTATTAATGTGAGAATTCGACTGCAGACATTTAGTGAAATCTTTTACAATACGACAACGCATGAATCCTATTCTTTTAAAACCTGTTTGATATTTATACAGAAAGTGTTTTTATTATATCAAATATATGAGTTTTATTACTATGGATGTTATTTAAATCAGTTTCGGAACAATCCTTATCATAAATAAACTTTCTAACGTTGAAAGGCCGATTTGATGTTTATATGGACGTCCCTAACGGCCCTTTTTACGTCCCTCACAAATTACAAAATATATAGATAGGCATAATATCATATCAAAAAATGAGGGGTTGTTAGCACAAAACGTGACCCATCAAAGTTTTAGACGATTTCCTTTTCGACTTTCCGTGTTAAATTTTTCTGAATCTGAAATTAAAACTTATTCCAAGACAGCAAAGTCATTCAGTTGATACTTGTTGTTTGTCAGAATAAATGTTTTCAGAGTGTTTGTTTCCTGATAGCGAAACTTCCAATCGCGCGTTTCTCGAGCTCAATTCTAGAGCTAGAAACAGTTCATCTCGGAAAGTTTTGGAAGTTATGTGTCCGTTCCGGATTGAGCATGACCACTTTTCATCCGCAATTGACCATTTCGACCATTTTTACCACATATTCAACCATATATAACCACATCTGACCGCGGTTCAACCTTAACTCGTTATCTTAACCACGGTTTAACGACTTTAAATACGAACCACAAATGGAATTTATTTGTAATTTACTTTTTTCAAACTACTAAATTATACATTTTTAGAAATGAAACGGCAATTCCAGTGGAGAAGGAAATTTTATATAAAACCTCGTTCAATCAATGTTTTTCTTCATCTTAACTATATTGTTATTTACTGTGTTTTCTAATTTCTAGACAACTTATGAAAGGGAGATAATTATGATAATGTGACTTTTAAGGATATACGAGTCGTACAGGGATCCATGCATGGCATCAGACTTGACTGAATTTTGGGAGAACGCAAAACAGTCAATAGAAGGCGCTGATATAGGCTATATCATATAGGATAAGACTTATATCGTGCTTTCATCACGAAGTTTAATTTAAAATGATTAATTTTCGTTGAATTATGACTTACGTTCATGCAAATTATCTCATTGAACCACTGTCGAATCGACCACGGGTAACCACCAAAAACATAGCCTGATCTTTGTGTTTTATTGTGAACACAAACATTAATTTCGTCTCCAGTGGCTTATAAGGGCGACGAAGCCATGGACGAAGGGTACCAAGGACGCTCATGACTAATAAATCGGCAACCGTTCGCGAACGCGTTCGGCCTCAAGTTCAATGAGGAACATAAGAGCGTACACGTGGTTCGTATTCTTGTTGGGCGCCATGTAAATCAACGAGGGTTCTGAGTTACATTTTGAACTATTTGAATTAAGCGTTTCCATGTGCCTATCCAGAAGTTTTGGAAACAACCCATAAGATTATTTTTTCAAAATTTACCATTTTTGATCGAAAGTCTCTTAAAAATGTTTAATAACAGAAGTTTGTGGTTGAAATAGTACTTGGATCACTTGGTAATGTTACCAATATTACGTTCGACGGTCTGGTTCGACCGAAATTACCAAGTCCACCACGCCAGAGTGATTAAGAGTCTGTCCTTGGTTTGAACGAATAGGGAATATCTAGTGGAGAAACGCTCGTACTTCCTATTCGAACCTCCTGTAAAATATCTAAATCTTGTTCATGTCTTTCAGTTTAAACGCGGTCAAGGACTTTCATTACTGGTTATAAAAAATGGATAACATTTAATACTGGAAGTTGAATGTGACGGTCACATTGTGACCCGCAGATATCTGCTTTACATTATATCATTTTAATTTATATGTTTCAAAGTACGGATAGCTGAGCTTGGATGACGGGCGTGATTTGAAAATGTAATTTCTACACGGTCAATGGCGGTTTTCCATAGTCAACCGCGGTTCAAGTGAGTAAATAACGTTCCGGTGTTATTAATTTTGAGGTTTCTGGACTTGATTTTCTGGTTGTCAAATGCTAGTTAGGGTTCAAAAATCATTTTCGATCTTTTCTGTTTCTTAAATCAATTTCACCCTCGCTTCACCTTTTTTAGACTCGTTTAAACTCCAATTTTACCACGATTCCTCAGTCCTGTCCCTTGAGGGCCGAACATCTGGTTTTTAAACAACATGCTGACCGACCCTAACCGCTGATGAACGAACGACAAAAGAATAACTGATATTTCGAATTATTTCAAACTGGATGGCAGTAAGCGTTTCTTCTAATCTGATTGCCGTTTATCATGGATAGCGGCTATTCGATGGCCCATTACCAAGGAAGTTGAACGCAGTTTGATTTCACCGGGCGGCAATTTTTAACTTTAATTGCAAAATAGTTTTAAAAATCGTCATTTTCTCGCAATTTTTAGGTAACTTATTACTATGATATCAAATATGGTCAAAATGATCAGTTCAAGTAAAATTACTGCAAATTTTAAAAAACTCAAGTTATTTATTTATGCGCATCGTGACCTCATTGCAAATTGTGATTCGAAAGCGGAATTTTCGAATATTGTATGTTTTCAACATTTCGACTTAAAGCAAAACATTGTGGTTCTCTGAAAAAAGGTATTTCTTGAAAATATTATCACAATTATTAAAATGAAAATTAGTTTTATTGCTCGTTGTATGACGGTGGAGGTATTGCTGGCGGTCCGGTGGTCCTGAGTTCCGGACTGGGGCGAGTATAAACGGGCAAACTGTCTTGCGAGGTATGAGGCGCGAAAATAGAGGCTTGAGTGGTATCAGTTGACTGATATGATGGTGGCTGCTGATTGGTCGACTCAACTTTTTCGTAAGATTCGTATTCGTTGTAAGTAGGAAGATCATCGACGTGCTCTGCCACTGTGTTCACACCCGCATTATTACCTGAAAATGAAAATAATTGATCTCGATTAACTCCGGTTTTGTGAGGGCTTAAATGACCGTCCGTGACCGAAACATGATCTCTGTATGATCAGTTTCAGCTTCGCGATGATTGAGATCCAGTCAGCACTTTTACGTGATTTCGAAACTTACTTTGACGATTTTGAGATGTTGTTCGTGCATAATGCCGCAAATAAGCGGGATAAAGGAACCGCGTATACAGAAACATTGCAATTACAACCAGCAAAAGACCACCACAGAGACCAGCTTAAATGTTAAATTAGAATTTGAAATTTTTGTACTTTCATCAGAAAATCAAAAATTTATTTTTACTCCAAAATAAGGCGTTTTTTAATTTTCACTGCTTTATGTTTTATGGTCGTTTTCTGCTATGAAAGATTTTCGCGTATTCACCACGTTGACAATCGGGTGAAACTCACGATTTTGATTCAAACTTTCAAGAATGGTCAAAATCGCATAAATTTACACAAAAAGATCAAATCGATAAATCTAAAACGTTCAATTTGAAATGTGAGTGCTTGATCAAATTCGCCATCATTGGGCCTGATTGAATCCTCTTCAGATGATCGATGGCCGTTCGACCATGGGATTAAAACCACGTTGCCTGTTTTTTATAAAAAGGTTTATTGGGTCGCAAAAGTCAATTTTAAAATACAAAAATGTTATTTGAAGGTTATTAAAACGAATTTTCATGAGACTTACCAATGAGAATTTTAATCATTTCAATAGTTTGTTCGTCTGGGAAAGATTGTGATGATGGAATTGGTTTTTGATCCACGCAAAAAGTTACATTTTGAAGGTTGTTGGAAAATTTTTCTTTGCTATCTTCGTAACGTAAGGTCATATAAGTTTGAATTGTCCCAACTAAATCGTTATCTAAAATTTATCTTTTCATATGCGATAATATCTTTGCATCCTCAAGGTCCAGACGCTGGTTCATTCTGGAACTTCTGGTATCTATAGCTATTAGTTTAGCTTCATCGAAAAAGTTTGAAAATCCCCAACACGTTTTCTTGATAAGAATACCTGTATTAATGGTGACCGATTGTATCGACGTTGTGTCATCTGCTCCTATTCCAACTGTTCCATTTGCTTCTGGAGCATCCTTCAAGGGTGTTTAAACAAACTGTGTAAGTGTAAAAATGAAAGGTTACTTTTTTTCAATTAGACCACCCTACCCAAATAATAAAAGGGTCTTCATATCTTTGCAATACCAATGAACAGCACGTTCCTTCTTTCAACCTGATTTGATATTCAAATCCATACGGAGCGTTATTTTGCATGGTTGCGCAGCGCCCAGTTTCCCATTTTGTCTCACTTTTCAACCGCGAGTATTTTGATCTGTCAAAAGTGCAAAACGGACATTCTGGTTTACTTGATTTGGTGGATTCACTAAGCTCGCGACCAACAAGCGCTACCACGACAACAACTGAAATATTTGTGTTAAATTTCTATGACAAAACACTCCATTTTACCGTATATTATAGTTTAAGGAAAGTTAGGGTTATCGGAGATGTTTTTGGAGAGATAACAATAATTTGTTCATTAAATTTTTGGTTTTTCGTAACCATGCTCAAAATACCGATAACATGTATTTGGTGTAATTTTTTTCTCAAAAAATGACTCAGATTGAGCCAAGATGAAAATTTAGTTTAGACGACAAATGTTAAGGTTGTAGTCAAGAATACTGAACCCCTGGAATTCTTTCTTCTTGGAATTCGGGGTACTTCAAAAACCATAATTTATGGTCTTTAAATTCCGGTTTCGGCATAAATAACGGTCATTTTGGCATAAATAACTGTCATTTTGGCATGAATAACGGTCATTTTGGAACATCGGTCCTTTTGGTGCAAAATTAACGGTCATTCCTCGCAATGCGAAAACCCCAAAAACGGCTTTTTGATCCGATTTATCTGAAAATATTCTGAAAATTGGCGAAAAAACGTCCACTATCTGCTACATATGCTTTATAAGAAAATTTTCCGATACGATTCACTCACAATCATCGTCGGAAGCCTTATGTTCGATTTCGGAAGTCGAACAAATTTCGAAAATGCTCGTGTTCGAAAAACTGCTCAAAACTTTTGGGAGTGATATTTTTGATTTTAGAAGCTTTGAAAATTTTGGATTTTATATCGGATCCACGGGGTTCGAACAAATATTAATCCCATCTTAGGCCGAACATCCTTATGTATATATACACATGTAGACAATATGTATTCAATACTTTTTAAGGGTGAAACACGTGTTGAGAAAACTTTGATCGTAATATTTTTCAACATAGAAATTTTGAAAAGGTTTAAGGTTCCATCTCCCGTAGAAACTCTCGCCTTGACAAAGTCGTTCCAAGTAAAAAAGTCCTCCTCTGCAAAACCAAAATCACTGAATTATGGGCTTGTATCAAGTGAATAGTATCCCCGTTAGATCTGATTGATTTGTTCGTAACTTCGAGCATCTAGACGTTTTTCAGATGAGTTAATTGTATGAAGATATAACAGTTACCGGGTTTGTAATAAAAATGTCATATTATATATTGATATATTTGAATAAGCTGGATTTATACATAGCAAATAGCCCGGATCATAATTGTCAACCGAGTAAGAGGATTAATAACTTTCTAAAATAGGATGTTTTGCCAAACTCAAGTATCCGATATTTCCGAAATTTCCAAAATTTTAGAATTTCCGAATTTTGCAAAAAAATTATCCACGTGAACGCATGAATAAGCTTGCTAATTTAAAGAAAAAGTATCAGTTTAAGCTCTACCACGTTCAAATATGGCTCGTGATAAATGAACTTTGTTCAACTCGGGGTATGGAGGCTTATGATAGTCTTGAAAAGGTGTGACGAACATTATTGGATTTCAAATACCCGGTTGCCGGTCCGTGAATTTTTCAATCTACCATTTGTCAATTAACATTTCATAGCAACTTTTTGCAGTTTCGCCACTTTGAACCACTATCCTTTCAATCTTTAAGCCCGAAGACAAGTTGAGTGTTTTGAGAACTACCCTAGACTATGATTCTAGAGTTTTAAGTAATCTTATAGTCTTTCAATTTTCGAAATGCTAGGGTTTCCGCTTCTTGTTTGATCCTGTTATCAAACCTATATATTAACCGTATACAGAAAAGGCACTAAAGTACCACTTCGATCTCAATCGCTTTTTTTAAGTGGCAGAAAGATTTACGTTACGATGAAATACCAAAATAACCAAAAATCATGAATTATCACGATTATCGATTTTTAAGGTGCATTCGTAAATCAATTTTCAAAATTTTAGATGAAGAGTGATCACATACGGCTATAGAATAGTTGACTCAAAATAAGGAAATTCTTTTATTATGACATCGTTACAATGTGTTTTTAGTAGTTTTAACTTTGAGTTATCTGACTAGATCATCCCATGATAAAGATATAGATTCCGTCTCTAGAAATCTCATTATGATTCACCATAATTCAACTACTCGGGTTGAAGTTATGGTAATTGCGGTTACTATGATAATGTTCCTCGAAACTCTCCAGTCGAGAGTCATTTGGATATGCCGATCATTTTGAAAATAAAAAAATACCTACTGTATTAAATTTGGGTGGTGTCTAAAATTGTATGTGTGTATCTCTCTGTATATCTTACACTATAAGCTTGTCTGGATCGCTTATCATTAAAAGCGAGCAATATTTTTTCAGTGGCGTGAAAATGTTATACTATTTCTTTATTTCCATAATATTCCGGGCTGGGGAATCGCCCAAAATACTCGTAGTTTAGTCTCATTTCACTTTCCTTCTGATTTCACAAAATTGCATGGTCTCGAAACTCAACCAACTCATCTCGGAGAGCAAACATTCAAACGTGTCTAAGTCCGTTTTGTATAACGTCAAACATTAAAACACCATAAAATTCCATCGTCAACTAACTTTTTCGTCTTTCGTGAGATTTTAACATTAGGTCATTTCTGGATCCAATTCGACTCACATTCGATCACATTCGAATGAAATCAATTGAAAGATCCGAATTAACCATTTTCACCGAAAATGCTTCAATAGCTTGAAATAAACTTTTGGCTTTGAATCTGATTTCTAAATTGACATAATGCAAAATAATCATTTTTGAATGTCACCACGTGACTGGTATCATCTGAAATTCGACGGATGATCAACGAACCCAAAACGAGATGCCCATCCCTTATTTCGATGACTTCTAGATTTGGTCCGTTTCAACTCTTAAGTCGATCGGTATTTACAGGATTTTACAGGGGTGCTGAAGATTTGTACCAATTCGTTTTCGTGGCCACCGGAAGTCCGCCGGAAGTGGATTAAGGTACCAAGTCTTCTCAGATTCTCCGGATTATTTAGACCGGAAACGGGAGAAGTGACTTCAAAAGAGGGGAATTCAGTAGTAATCAGAAATTTTTGAAAATCTGCTTGACCCTGCCCTAAATCTGTTCGAATCCTGCCCGAAATATTAGAATTCTAGACTCAATTTGAGGTGAGTGCGGACATATGTATAGGTACTTGGACGTGTGTACTTCTACATGCCATTAAAATCAAATGAAAATATTTGTAATCCCTGAGTGCTATTCTAGGGTTAATTTTAAGTTTTTCTAGATAAAAAATCGTGAATATTCTTGAACAGCAAAGAATAATCTCAAAATTTCTCGTTAATCGCCCATTTTAGACGTGAGACTGGTGGCGTATATGACTTCTTAGTTTCTTTAAGCTCAAGAAGTTTAGATTGGTTTCAATGACGTATCAATATTCTGTTTCTGTTTTGTTTGATACCCCATTGATATGTTAAAAATTTCATTCATTTTTTCAACAAATTTTTTACCTTTTTGTTATCATTATGCCAAAAACTTTTCAATTTTCGGGAATAACTCCGTGACTATCGGTCAATATCATTTTGATATTGTGTGGATATGAGCGTAGAAAATTTTCACTTGAACTAAACGATAATCGAGGACCGATATTCACGACATTATTTTTATAATGGCGCAAAAGTTTCGGGCATTAACAAAAAAAAACTCAAAACTCGCCAGGACGGATTTGTAATTCGTCACTGTTTTACTAGGTACTACAAATATTTTGGCTAAAGCTACATTGGGTTGTATTTGGTCCTCCGGAAATGGGATAAAATGCAACATTTCTTTAGTAAAGCCACGATTTACCATCGGAGCGCGTCAGTAAACATTTCATTATCGGATCTGACATCAGTTTCCTGGCCAAACAAATTGCATCATTAACTCAATGTCAATTTATGGTTATTTTTGGTCAAAAAATAGATCAATTCGAAACTGAACTCTATTATCAAGGCTATTTAATCTTTCACACAATTTCGAGAAATTTATTAACTATAACCTGGTTCACCGAAATTTAGGACTCCGAAAAATTAAGAATTTCAGAAAATTTTGCAATTTTCTCTGACTGGCCATCTTCTGAAAATTAGGAATATTAGATTATTTGGACAATTTTTTGGACACTCCCATTCCTAAATTTTGGCGAATATGATATGATATGAATGAGTTTGAGATGTATTGGGAGATTCTAGAGATATCGTTTTTGAAAACTTGAATTAAGTTTTCAGACCGCAAACATATTCCGCATTTAATTTAGTGCACTTAATGAAGTTCAAAACCTGTTCATTTATTCATAAGTCTCCCTTATTGGGAAAATGTCTGGTTTGCATAAAAATTCTTGAAAAAATTAAATTTTTGAAGGGGTTTGTGAAGCATGGTATGTGAGTTAGATTATATTTTCTTACTCCACCTACGTACCATCAACCATGTCACCTAAGTCTCCACAGTTGTCAATGAAATATTTTAAAATGTTCATATAAATAATGTTGCTGTCCAATGTTTATTTCGTCACCATCCCTAATAGCTCTAGCGTGTTAATTTCTTCGGTTTAACTTTTTAGGTTTATTTAGGATTTTGGCCAAATAAAAGTTCAGTTTCTTACCATTATTAGAAAACAATGATGTCAAAATGTGGCAGTTTGATTGCCTAATTGCGGTGAAAAATGGCTTAAATTGAAATATTTTGGCTTGTTGGAACGACACTATCCAAGGATTTGAAAATAATAAAATCATGTGATTTCGGAAGTTTCAAAAAATTTTTCAAGTGACGGTTATCATTTTGGACAGAAAAAAGAAAGGAGACATTTAACTATTTCGGATACGCCAAAGCATGAATCTCATTCTTACTCGGTGGTTATTTCTTGAACAACCCCCTCCTTTGTTTCCCACCCTTCCGTTTCAATCCTTGCCGAACCCTGTCGAATCACTTTTCTGAATATCGTATTATACCATAACGTGCAATTAAATAAGTGCTTTTTTCCTACGAAAGACTTTTTGAAATTTTCATATCACATTCGGAGTGACACACAAAAATATGGAATAGCTCAAAGCCTCGGACAATAGCCTGTAGTTCAACAGGTCATGGATTTTTGAATTGGGATTAAAAATTCTGGGTGCTTATGTTAAAGAAATGGATTATTTGAAATGATTTATTTCTGAAAATAATTACGAATCATTAATATTAATGCCATTCCAAAGTCTTAAGGTATCTTGAAGATCACTCAAGGTCAAACGAGGTCATTTTCAACGATCGTGATACTAGTATCATTATTCAATCAAAATCATAGTTGCACGGATTGACATGTCATAAAAGGACACCTTCATCGAAATATCAGTCACGTGTATATTTGGATTAATTTTGTAAGTTGAGTAAAGTGATAAAAATATCGACCATGCATAATTGGCATTTTGGAAGGTTAGTTTTATTTTGAAAATTTCGATAATGAAAAGTTTAGAATCAGTTATTTTAAAGTTCTTTGAGATATTCACCAATTAGATTTTCAAAATAACCGCCGTGAAAAGCTTCATGCATTGGAAATAAGTAATTTGTCCTGTGCCCGTTACCAGAACTCAACGGACCAAGTCCTGTGGTCTAGTTTGTGTCAAAATATTTTCCCATTTCGGTTATATCGCATGATCTAAATCTATTATGGGTGCAGCTGCAGAGAACCAATTTGTCACATGAGTCGACCTTATATTGGCTCTCCACCAATCATAGGCTAGAACAGTTTTTAGCAATTAATCTGTTTCATTATGTACCTCAGTCGAGATAAGCAACTTCAACTGACCGTTTATTTCTGTCAAAAATATACGGTAAGAGTAACCCGTGTTAACTATTTTATTATAAAGTTTCGTATTGTACCACAAAGCCCTTGCGTATGGACGATCTGTTCCATCAACGTGCCCTAATCTAAAGTTTCATGTTTACTCGGAAATTCTCGATGAGGGCCCGTTTTATCAGACCTCTAAAAAACTTTGGTCCATTGAAAACCTTCTCTTCAGATCTAGAGATTGATTCTAGAGCACATTTTGAAGTTGAGCTCATTGAATCATTCGATTTGAATTCAAGCCGAAAATTTCAAAAAATTTGAAGTTGAATACGCTTTAAAAAACACTTTTGAAAGTAAAGTTTCGTTGGCTCAAAAAAGTGGAATAAAAAATATCAGCACTTTACTGATACTTTATGAACAGGTAATCAGACAAAACAATGAAACGCGGTCAAAATTGGGATCGGAAGTTCCGAGTCGGAACGACAACTTTGTTTTGACTTTTTGGGATAAAATTCTAGAGCATTTCTTGAACATTCATTTGGAACCAGTTTTTGGGAACATGATTTTAGACGATTGAGAAGATACGAAATTAAATGGTTCATTGCGAATTATTCTTAAGACGTTAAGAAGATAACAAAGTGGAACTCAAAGTTGCCCAAGTACCCTCTCATAACCTCTGGTTCAAAACGTGAATTTGACAGTTGATGAAGGGTAAAAAAAGACTTCTGGTAAAGCCTTTGCAAAGGTTAGCAAACTATCACATGTTGGAAAAACAGTTCGTTAGAGAACATAAAGCAATCCGTTTTAATAAAGAAATGAGATGTACAAGACGGTCCATTTTGTCACCACCCTTCTCTAAAATGTGAAGAGTAGAATTAATAGTTTTTGGTTTGGGTGTGGCATACATCTGTTGGAATAGATCATTGTTGGATGATATTAGGCAAACCCAAACATGACTTTTGAGGCTTTGTATGAAAACAAAAACACTGTATGGATCTTCATTTATCGTCATTACATAAAACACAAGCAAAGTACTCGAAAATTCGAGTAAATACAAAAAAGTACTAGTTGATAGTATCAACTTGATACGGCTAATATGCATTCGTAAATGCATTCCAAAATCCGCATTATTGCGCCATTTATGAACGTCAGTAATTATAATTTCACATTTTCGTTCAAGTCACTAGCCTAGCATGTTTTTTATTATATAGGTATTGCAAAGTTTTTTTCTCTGCACATTTATTTTCGTTGACTCATGCATAAACTTCAGAACAGTTTAGACCTATTTCTTCACGTAAGACCTTGTTCGACCCTTGAGCACTAAACAAGTACCTTTTTAAAATCGGTTTAACATGATACAATCGGCTTTAATTGGTAGGAATACGATTATAATGAGTTAAAATTGAAAATCGGGTCAAATCGTTTTTTTAATCTCTACCATTTTTCATTCTCCGATTCTAAAATCAGTTCAACCAAGAATCACGATTATGTTCGAATGAACAAATTATTGATCTAAACATGGCTTAAGATGTCACGCCAAACAAAAACCCAAAACCAATCCATTTTCGGACACAAACAACGTTTTACAAAGAAAAATGTGATTTTGTGTTCGTTACCCAAAAATAACAAGGATCATCATGAACGTAAATAAATGTTGAATGTTATCAAAAACGGTACAAATTATAAGTATGTTAGACTAACCATTTACCATTAAAGTATTTTACTTTTTACATCTAAAATCAGCTATTTTAAATGAAAATTATCCAAACGCCATCATTTCAAGCCTGTTTTCTGTAAACGAAGCTTAATTAAACGTATGATATAAATACAACAAATGTCGGCTGATGTCGATTTTTTCGTCGTATATTACTTATTAATATTTTTCTGTGAGTGATGATTTCTCACTTGGGAATTTAAGATGGATTGAGCGGTGGTGAATTCAATGGAACCGTGGATTTTCTGATGGATTTTCTGATTTTTGATATTTTGGATGAATTAAGTGGGATTTTAAATTCAAGATAAAGTGTCTTCTCTGACCCTCTGACCTGCCAAAATCTAGAAAAATCTTTCAGTCGTTCAATCGTTTGAATTTCAACAAGTTTTAAAAGATTTCAGTATTTAACGAGTTAACAACTCGTCCCGAATTTAAAGCCAGTTATCAAACTTCAGTTTTTTCTCGCGTCAACAATTTTTCCATTCCAAGTTGAATACCATGAATTCATGGATTCTTCGACAACGAATGAAAAGGACCCATAAAACAAATCAAAATTATTCGTTTTTAATAGCAACTGAATTAAGTTAAATCAGGATACATTCGAACGCCGAGTAACGCATGTCATACACCCTGCATACGATATCATTTGTCCTGCCTAGCCTATATTATATAAAGGCTATACATTTATAGAGCCACTATATTATATATATCATATATATGACTGTAATCTGTTCATTATGTATTCCCACAAATGCTTCATCAAGATCGATATTGTATTGGTGAGAACGTAAGTGATATACTTTTTGCGTGATTTGGAAAACGAATTCCGTATATAAAGGGACAACCATAAGAGTAAAATAAACTAAAATTCGCAATGCAATTCAAATTATTTTTGCTTATTGTAACAATTATTACTTAATTGTATTACCAAAAAAATACCTAATTGTAACTCAGCCATATTGCCCATAACCTCAACGAATTTAGTTTCCGGGATGATGTCCCTTGGTCCCCTGGATCCTGGTCTCATGGTCTCATGGGTCCAATTTGAAAATAAGGAACTATTAAAACATCACAAAACCCTAAAGGAATAGACGATTATGAATATCACGAAATGACTCTATGAATTCGACTTTTCTTATATACCATACTGTATGGTATACCGTATGGTCTATTCGAAATATGCATTTCATCATAATAATCCCGTGTCACCTAAACAATTTCATCCTGTTTTTGAGTGATTTAAGGCTTAAGTTGAAGAAGTTAATCTGAACAGGCTCCTGTAATTCACTGACGAGTTCAAAAACGAGAAAATGATGATAATTTCGTCATATGTTATGAGCAGGGTCCACTAAAAACCGAATAGTAGCTGTTCGGGCTGTTCGATCTGATCGGAACTTTGAATGATTTTTGGTGTTCGGACTATTCGGTGTACGGACGGTTTGCTCAAAATGAACTGTTCGCTCAAAATGTACTGTTCGGTCTGTTCGCTACAAAGGAACTGTTCGGACTGTTCGCACAAAATTAATTGCTTGGACTGTTCGGTGTTCGAACTGTGAGTCACTCTTATGGGTCAATGGTATGATTAGACCTTATTTCGACAGAAGTGTCAGAAAAAACTTGGCACTAATCGCTTTCGAGTCGTAAATATAAAATCTGATAGATTGTAGTTAAATACATAAAGTTTATGTATTTGTCATGAACCTTAACGATTTATATTCGTCAAGTTCATTTGAATAAAGGTCAATTTGGATTTTTCACTTTTAACAAAAAAATTATAAGGATAAAAGTTCGATTACGGGTCGGGTTCACCACCAAGTATTTGATTTTTAAAACTTACCAATGACAACCCAGAAAACATGTTTGAATTTTATTTTTCTAAGACAATCTCTATTCATTTTTCTCTGAAATCTCTCTGTAACTACGACAATATCCTTTGTTACACCGAATTTTTTTCTTTGTGAAAGTTTTGTATAATTTTTGTCACTCCAGCATCAAATACAATTATTCAGAATGGTAATAAAAACAGTCGTTTCAGTTTTGACCACATCAAATTGTCATAATCGCCCTCACTCTG
>SCLD01135625.1:0-15709 GCA_004367895.1 Oikopleura longicauda
TAGACTGTAACAGGTACAAGCTCATGAATAATGTAACTGAATCGTGAGCCAAAATTTGACGCTTTGATCGTCTTCGGGTTCAAATAAAGTAAAGTGGGGTTCGTCCTGACTGATGTCCAAATCATCCGAAAAAATAGTAAGAATAGAGCGCTCACGCTCGCTGGGACAGAGCCACCACAAATACCACTTTACTAGAAAAAAACTGTATACTGAAAATATTAGGTTGAGTCTTTGATACGATTTCGATTCAACTAAAATGGTTAAAGTCCGGTCGCACGTGGGTCGCACTTATAGAACAACCTTAAAGGTCAGTTTTATCTAAACATTCTAAAATTCTTTTGTAACAACCAACACAGAAAGACAGCATTTCCGCTCATGTTTAAAATACAATCTTAAAACTCTCTGAAAATTTAAAATATTTCATGAAACAAAATTCTGAGCAGAAAAAAATCTTGAAACTCACGAAAATGAAAAAAATCTAGACTCTAAACCAGTTTACGGCGTAGTTACATTTGCAACTTAATGATGAGATCAAAAAATAAGACATTGATTGTAAGAGTTCTATTTTTGTGAATTTTTTCAGTCCAGATCAACCAATCAGAAGGCCTATGTTCTTTCAGTCACTTGTGAACGTACAGTATAATTATCTTAATCTTATCCCAACGTAATCTACAAGAACGAATCAATCACATGAGCAGAAACACCCAGCCAAACTAAATATCAGTTAGATGATAATCATTATGGCCCCCGTAAAATTTAAATCTCAAAACTTTTGAGTCAAGCATCAAACTTTCATTTCAAACGCAAAAGTTGATACTTTCAAGTTTGTTTTTTTACGTGTGAAAAATTCACTCAAGTCAAGTCACCCTCAAAAGAAATACTTCTCAAGTTTTTTTTTGAAATTTTAATATTCATGAAGGATTATTTTAGTTTTTTTTCAAAAATGAACTTTTTTTCAAACGCCGAATTTATATTTCTTGTGGTAAATGAATGGCATGTCGCGGTTAAATTCCTTGATAATGGTGGAGTTACTTAATACTGTAACTTACAGTTTGTAAGTGAACCTTCGTGTGACACAAGTTACATACAATATTATATGTTACATATTACATGATTTCGAATCATTGATTAGTATAATTTTAAGTTAATATGAAGTATAATATGAAGTTAAAATCATATAAGTTCTAATTCATTCGGCGTTACGGTACGGTTCCGTTACGTGTGGACGAAATGTTTTTTTAATAACTGTATCGAAGTATGTCGATGGCCGATTTGTTCAAAAAATGGGATAAATGTCAATTTGACTAGTCGGATTGACTCCCCAATACGCCCAAATGGGCCAGCGTTTTCTAGTTAAACCATAAGTTCCTCAAACGGTGCCAATTTTAACCATTTTCGTTCATTACATTCTAATCAGAATCAAACATGACAGTTATGATACTTCAAAATTTGTGTTGGCAATTCTATTTTAAACTCTAAAATCAAATTAGTCTATAATTTTTAATTTTTAGTTCCCTTTTGAGCGCGGAGGAGAGAGGACGAAATTAGAGTTTTTTGATTTTTAATATTTTTGGGTTTCCCGTGGACAAAAGACTTGAAAACAGAAGGCTAGCGAATTGCAACAAAGTAACAGAAAGTGATTTCATTACTGTCCAGTTATTTGCAGTAAATGGGCTATACAGTAATATACGTAATTGAAATAACTATTGTAATCGTAGGATTGATTACCTGGGTACGTTCAGTTCGCGGACTAGTCGACTGCATTTCGCACCTGCCTCTGCGCAGACTCAAATTGGAACTCCCTGTTATGCGAGATACTTAGTATGTTAAAGAGCAATTTATAGAGAATTAAATGTTTTGGTGGAACAAATTAAAATTTAGTAAATTGAACATGACCCCAGGAAATAGTGCCGAAATCTAAAATATAAACGCATGGGCAATCTGCCAACGTGGCATCATATAAAAAGGGGTGTGTCGTTTCGATAAATTACAATTAAAAACAACCAATCTTGATTTCACAATCACGAGATGGCCTCTCAATTTCAATTATAATTTAATGGTCCTCCCGATGCGAAAGCGCTCGGTTGAGCTTCCCATCAATACAGACCTGAATCAAGGTCAATTTGTGTCAAAAAATCAATTGATTGAATCTCACAAGTTTTAATACAAAATCAAATTTCAACCTAACTTGCATCTCTTTAAATTGTTTTCTTACGAAGCTATCACGCTAAGATACAGAGTTTTTTAACCTAGCTATAATGAAAGGCATTTTTATATCTCATTGGATTATTTAACCGTATAATAGCCAATTAGCAGGTAGATGCAGTAAAAACTTTCGTCGTTCAACTCAGAAGACTTTGGACTTTCAAATCTATACATCAGAGCACTTGGAGGATTCAATCAAGGAGTAAATTCCCTTGCACAGGCTGCAGAATAAAACTTCACCTCACTTGTTTGAATAACTAAACATTACTGTTCCACCAAATTCTGATAAATAAATAGTATATCTTTATCGAAAAAAAATTGAAATATCAAATTTTACTTTGGATGTCAATTATTAAGTTAAAAACGTTATAGGTTTTTTTAATAATTAGTTTTTCATACTGCATGCTCCCTGTAAATCTTTTTTTCTTGGCCTGAGTGTAATTTAATTCTGTGGCGCTCAGGTTGGATTTATATGTTTTACGTCAGACAAATTTTTGATTCAACCTCATCAGCATTACTTATGCAGCATAGTTTATGCTGCATTAGTATATGAAAATTTCGTTTCGACCAATTTTCTCCACTTTTCTCTCCATATCGTCATTTTTAAGGTACTCACGTGAATTTACAATTGCTCGTTGCCATGGAGCGTCTTGGAAATGCGGGACTGCCAACGAATTGCTGCTTTTCAAGGGCAGTATCGTGAGCTTTCTTGCAATCGTTGACAACAGGGAACTGTCCGCGAATTTGGGCTATCACTAACGCCAAATTAAAAATCCACATTTTGATTAATATATATTTTTTCCTTCAAGATTTTTTCGAAATACTCGTAAAATCTTCTTGATTCTTCTTTATTTTCTCTAGAAAGCTGGCATAGGCCTCTTCTGTGAAATCTCTTTTTATTCAAAATTTAAAATTTTCAAGTACCAACATTCAAGAATATTGAGCAAAGGAGTGGGTTAGACGGGGATGATCGATGATGAGTAATCATCCGCTAGAGGGAGTAGAGATTGCGAAAGAAAAAAAATTGATGGATGAAGAAAAGTTACGAAAACGAATCAAATGATACTCTAGAACCTACCTACTACTCAACTATCGTCTATTCATGAGATGACCCAAATAACATTTACGAAATGCATGATCATTTCAGAGGTACGTCTAATTCTACAGATAAACCTGTCATAATGAAATTACAAGATACCAAAAGTCCAAACACCAGTCATGACGTAGGTGTGTTTAAATCACAGACTGTTTCACTTTGAGCAAATTATAATGGTTGAAATTCGGGTGCGCTTAAAAAGGGACCTCACAATTACGCATCCGGTTTCTCATAAAAAAACACTTAATTCCTTTGTATGATGCTTATGACTGTAGATTCAACAGGTGTCGAACTAGGCCTAGCTAGGTTTTTTATTTTTAGCTGGAGCCCGATTTAGCGAAATTATATGTTCTATCCCCTACTCTAGCTGCCATTTAACAAGACTTTCGATTCACGGCTTGAACTTCAAGCTATAATTTGTATAAAATTGAGGAAATCTTACCAAACTACACGGTTTAGGCCTAAAAATTATATGGGTGTAAAATTTATCGACGTTGTAGTTTATAACTTGGAAACTTACCCTATTCGGCCGTTTGGCGGGGTTATGCTCTCAACAACCTAAATAAGTCGTTTTTAGTCCGGATACCGGATGTCAATTATCATTTTATTAAGAAAATTTAATTTTAATAGATTATTACTAAGATATCAATTTTTCAATATTTTTGAAACATATCTTTATGGAAGGCTAAAAACATTGAAACAACCGACAGAACATGTTTATATCAACAAGTTTATGAAATCTCATGAGTCATAAATTTTAATATGCTTTCGACATAACGTAAATCTTATTGAAACGCAGTTGACCAAGGTTAATCGACGCCGACCACATGCCTAATCGTAACCCCTCGAGTGACGCACATCAAGTTAGTTGTAAGTATTTTATTCTAATCATTATTGTTTTTTAGTCATTTAATGTTGAAATTAAGGCTAGTGGTTTAATTTAAAACGTTGAAAGTTTTTTTTGCCGAAATTCAATCACTCTTAAAAACTTCATTTTGGTCATTTAATTTGCTTTCTGAAGTAAACAGTGTAAACACTTTAATGATGACAGATTTCCCTTATTTTCCCCTTTCGAGCGTCATAGTTATTCTGTTGCAGATCCTTATGTAGGTTTTCTCTATACGAAAAGTTTGTCGACCTTTTTCAAAAGAATTTTGTAATATCACGTTTCGAGACAAAATGACCCACATTTTCTGAGTTGTAGATGCTATCATCAATCAACTGCACGTGCTTGATACAGTTGGACTAAAGTTATTCTTCAATGAGAATCTTAAAACCTCTCAATTTACGTGGCTCAGTAATTGGTGCTAAATTATACTGTATAAATTATAAAGTATAACGAGATTATTTTCTTGGTGTTGACGCTTCTAAACCTATTCTGTTTTCCAAGTTAATTCAAAAATTCTCATTGACCGTTTTATTCAGGGTGGTGGCCTTCAATTGAACCGCTTTAAAAGGATCGTGTCTGAGATCGACTTAGAATCGGAATCAATTAGAAATTGAGATCAAGTTGGAATTGGGTTACTATAGCTACTGAAAAAATTCAGAAATAAATGCCTCCATGATTAGATTTGACAGAACAGGGTTGACAAAACAATTTTGCATCCTATTTCTGGGTTTGAACGCCCGAGATTCATTTATCGAACATGAAAGACCTCGATTTTCACAGTTGGACAAGACATTTCAAATTAGGCACTAATAAAAATTATCCAGGTAAACTTATTTATAAAAGCAAATGCATTTCTATTTATGCAATTTTTATTCGACTTTATTATAATTTGCAAATTCAAGCGAAAAATAATCGTGTGTGATTAGTAAACGTTCCAGATACTTTGTTGAGATACGTTAACTTCCTGTTACATTGTCCAATTGACTTGGTACTTCACCTTCACTGAAAATAACCAAGACTTTAGACCACTTAACCCAAAGTGGCTTTAAAAAGTATAATTGGTAAAATTACTCTCCTTTCATCATCATGGCGGTAAATTACACATTATATTGCATTAACCAATGATCACATTTTATTAAAACTTGCTTGTTCATTCAGCAAGATACATGGTTAAACATAGTCCATGTTACATGGGTAATCGATGTCATAAAAATGATCGTTTTAGGTGTCTTACAATTTCGAGTTTGTCATTCTTTATGGGCACAGTATGACTCTGCTATAAAACAGTACTAGAATTAGCATTTGGCATGAAATTAACATAAATTATAGAAAATGTTCATAGCTATCCATCAATGGTTGTTTTAATTTTGATTGGTCCAAATAATTTATGTTTCACCAAGAGTCCGCTTGAAGCTTTCGATCACGAATTGAATCCGAATCCCTTGCTGATAGGGTCATGTAGATCATGCTGAAAAGGCCATATTTGAAATTCTTTTTGTCACGTTGCAACATATTGCCTTGTATTCTTAGGGTATTCACGGAGATTGAGAAAATGATAAGCATCAATTAACCAACCGGTCATATTTTAACCGCGGATATGCAGGTCAACCCTCGTGATTATCTTATTTAAATCTCTTTAATACGATACTTGATAAACTCCATAGTCTCCATTATCATAGAGAGAAGCTCACAGCAAATACAATGCGCTGAAAAAATGTTCTAAAAGATGCTGATTGGTCCAATGGTGGAAAGAGCAACGTTTTCATCCCTCCACCTCAATGAGAATAAGTCTATTTCAGATTTGTCCGTGACGTCACGTTCATACTACCAAAATAGGCTCTATTATAGAGTCGTTCTATAAGTGATCTTTTAGATTCAGTTTTTGTTAAAACTTGGGTTGACCTTGCAGTTTGGTCATTACGTATGTCTGTAAATATACAGTTGGACCAATCAAATCATTGAAACTGAAGTATCAACTGAACTAAAACTCTCGAAACTGAACATTCGGAATCAATCAATGTCAGAAATTTTCAGAAATATATTAATAATACACATTCAGAAATTCACATGGAATTCTTGGTATCAGATTATCTGAGATATTGCATAATAAAGTAATAACTCCTCATTGCATCTGTTTCAACTCTTGAGTAGATTTCCATCTTCGCTTTATTTTTAAAACTGCGCCCAATCGATGATCTTTGATTTAACCACCAGCGGGTAAAGTGAAGATAACGGTTAACTTGAAGGCCCAAGAGAGTTCATGAAGAGTTTCAATCCAAAATGGTCGAAGTCGTATCGACGGTACGGTACCGTCCAAGGACTAGGAAGCGAAACGTTTGGAGTGTTGCATAGTAATGCTTCTTTATTCAGATTCATAATTTTACTTTGACTTGTGACTTTTCTAATTCAGTTTTATTCATCATACTGTTCCCTTTTACGATTATTCGTCAGAAGGAACGTTACTCTAAAAACTGGAAATGGACCAATCAAATGATTTTTCAAATACTTCATAAATGAATATCTGTCACTATTACATTAGATTGAAAACATCAAATCTCATAATGCCACTAGTATTTTTATAACAGATCAAGACATGGTTACAAAGGCTCACCGAGATAAAACTCCCCAAGCTATGGTCATTTCGCTCATACATAACTTATAGCTCGTTAACAATCTTCTATTTTTCAATTTGAGCGAACCTGACTTTTTTATTATAAGTTTAGATGGCGTTTCAAGCATCTGAAGTTTCTAATATTTGAAATATATTTTCAAATACAGTTGTGATAGTCTTTTAAATTCGGTGCAGTTTTGGGGATTTACACTACCGTAGTATGCGGTTCAAACTGATCGACTGCGGCTCAAAAAGTAATTTAAATTATACACATAATGATGTGTATATTCGGTAGTTTAGTGGGTGAGTTGTGCATCTGTGTTTAGAAACGAATCCAATTTTGAACCTTCTTTCCGCTGTCCCGCCTTTGTTAGCCGAAGAACGCAGCATGAGATTGGGTGCACCAGATTTAGATCTCGCAAGGTATGGCCCAATCAACGTTCAATGTCTCGTTTCTAATTGATTTTGAATTCATACGGGTGACTTCTCGGCAGGACAAGGTCATTATTTTTGATATTTTGAAATTATCGCATAAGCTCGTACGACAAATCGATAAACGTCAACCTAGTCTTCAATGACAAAACAAGAAGGTTATCTGGCAAGGGCAAGATCAGCATGTTAGATCATTTCAAATTTTGTCCAGAGTCATGTGAGCATCTACCGTACAGCTTGAGCTGGCATAGAATATTATTCTCAGCAATGGTGAAACCCTCAGAAATGCAAATTAAATGAATATTGTCGAGTTACCTTGAGCATTATCTGATTTACGAATTGAACTTCCTTGTCTGATATGACGAGGGAGTCATTCCGTGCATAAAATGTACTTTTTCGTGTTTAAACAGATATTCAAATCTTATATGTGCCGTTCTTTCTGAATACGTAATACCTATCAAAACTGACAATCTATTAAATGTCAACCCACCGGTAGCTTGCACTTTCGTTGGAGAAAGAAATTTTGATAAAACTTGAATTAATATTCCAAAAAATAAATCTCTCATCGTCGAATTTAATCCATTTTGTATCGTAAATGAATAAGAAGAAACTTAACTATTGACGAAATTATCCCTTTAACTTCATAACAGTTCAATGTATTTTTTACAGTATAATGGTGAATCCGAGAAAGTCAGTGACTCGACTTTCTTGATCCGAAAGTGAACTTTCAACAAGGTCCATGTCGATTATTTCAGTTGATTCCAAACTGGATAATGAAGGAGCCTCTTGGATTGTCAGTTCTGGGACAATATCGGTATAATTTGATAAAAATCCTTCAATAAGAATATTTGAAAGTAATTCGCTCGTGAGAAGTCCGTCTATTTTACTGTTTCAAGTTCATCGAATAGTCAACAAAACTCTCCAATTTATTGACACCATAAAGGGTTTCAATTTCCAAATCAATTTTAAACGTCTAAGAACTTAACCTTAGATCATTTAGTAGTGCTTTTAGTTGCCGATCCAATGCCACCCGTTTATGAAGAAGGTTATTGAGTTTTGCATTTTGGGATAGGTTTCGAAATTTTCTTTTAATAGTTTGTTTCCTAGTAAGCCCGGAGCCAATGTCAAGACTTTCTAGGAGATGTTCCATTTCATTATTGGACATTTTGCTCTGAAAAGGTTATATTTTTATTAATTTATTTTTCAAAAAGGATATCTTTTAAGCAAAAAGGATTGCATCCTCTTGATGGTCGGCGTCTCTTAACTGTTCCATGCAGAATTCGGGCCATATGACCATCGGGAAGACGCAACCCACTTTTATATTTTCAACCTTTGACGACAATGGTCTTCTTTTGGATTTGATAGGGCTATTGTTTTCTTCTGAAATAACAAAATTTTCTTCGTCACTTATTAGGGATATAATTTCAAGTTGAGTATTTCTTGTTCATAATCTGAATCCTAAATGTGGTAAACCTAAAACACTAATAAAATTTTATATGATATCCACTAGTACTATTTTGAACATGAAGAGAGCCATCTTTTCTTTTGTTTTTCATTTTGCGGTACAGTTTGATTGAATTCAACCCTTTTTTTGATTTTGATCCTAGAAATAAAATACGAGGTCCAAAATCTGGAACAAAGATGATATTTTGCGATGCATAACTCATGCGGTATACGATGTCCTCATATACGTTGAAAACGTGATTTACGTATACTAGGACCCTTACGGCGTACGCGTTCGTTGAACCAAACGGTTAAATTTTGATAACGCGTTCACTGGAGGGTCTTAAATCCATTTGACTCGGCACAATTTGAACCGGTTGGCTTTAATTCGATTCTCACCACGGAGATAATTTTGAATGAACCAAAATGCAAATTGGTTTAGAACTTACTCAGATGATCATTTTGGTTTGTGGTATCCCCAGTAATCGAGGTTAATTCTGCTTCTGAATCTAATCCTCGTAATTGTCGAAACGTTGTCTGGTTTTGACACGTGGGCAATCAGTCAACTCAGTATTGACAAGTTCACCTTTACAAGTTACGTTTTTTATATTCCAAAGAGGGGGGCCTCTCCCCGATGGTAATTTGACATGGGGCAGTAAACAGACGATGGCCACCGGGAAGACGCACCTTATTTCATTCGATCTCATAACATAGTGAAACTAAAATTGAGTCTAAAGTGGTCTGATGTAAGCTGATTCAAATCGGAAGATTCGGAAATCAGACGAAAAACGGTTTAATTGATATCATTACGCTAAGTTTTTAAGCTCGATCGTACAATAATTACTATTAATACTATACAAACAGCTTTTCAGCTTTTTGAAGAATAGTATCAAACTAATTGTGTCAAAACCAAACCCATTTTGTCATAGATGTGCACATTTTTCTCGTCTATTCTGTTAATTTTGGGTACATTTTGTTTAAAAAATCATAAATAACAAAGGCATTTCTAATGTTTTGGATAATAAAAATGGTTGAATGAAATAAAATAGAGTGAATCATGATCTTAGACAATTGAGCTTATTGGCGCAAAATTGGCAATTATTTGATGTGGAGATCCGGTCAAGTCCAAACCCCAAAACTGGCCAACCCTTCGGGCATCAAAAATTTCTTTCATCTGACAATTATAATTTTTAACGTCACAGTCTCTCAAAATCGACCAGACTACCTGGTTCTTCATTGTATCTTTGTGATTAATATTTATTAACAGTGAATTCAAATATTGTCAGATTCCCAGCTATAAAGAATAATTTCAGCATGGCCTTTCTGCGAAGGGATAGAATTTTGCTATCTTAGTCCACCTAGTGGTCAAAATGATGACGAAACGTTCCCATTCCTTTAGTTGTGGGCCAGTAAGTGGGTTTAATTGACAGAGAAAAGCAAGGACCCAATGCATCCAGAGACAGACGCTTGTCACGCAGCTGAAAACACTATAAGAATACCCCTAGTTAAGATTAGTTTGTGTCCATTTAGTTCTGAGGACAACTACGTCCGTCCGCGTCCTGTCACAAGCTGACAGAGTTACTCAGAGTCAAAACTTACCAAAGGGCAAAAAATTCCCAGGTATACATTCCAAAGTCTGCGTTTTTGTTTGATGACTCGAAGTAGGTTCTTATATTATCCCGTTATGTACCGCTTATCCTATCTATCGAATACGAAAGCTCAAAATTAAGCCATTACTTGTGAAACCTGTCCTTCCAAATGGTAAAAATTGAAAGAACAACAAATGGTGCAGCTACAAAGAAGACTTTCTGGGATAAAGACACGTTTAAAACACATTTCAGTATTTTTTATTGATCCAGCTGGCCCAAGAGTTAGTTAATCCCTTACTGTTATTCCGACAAAAACTGATAAAGTTGATTCCATTTCTCTATATTTGAAAAATCAAATTAATATTTATAACAATATTTAAATCAATCCAAGTTTTTTAGTCAATTGAACCAATTGGTTTTCTTAGGTTGCTTACGTGGCAAAAGCACGGTAGCCTGAATGCATCGGGATATTTCAACTTGAAACTGGCAAGTCGGCAATAAATATTTTTGTCACCAAGGCTATGGTATTATGGCCACAATCTGTACAAAAACTCGCCTACTTAATTGGTCCCTGTTAACCTGGTCACTAGCAACAAATACCCGTATCTTTCGACCAAATTACAAAATATCACCTTCTTAAATCACCTGAAATTTTAACTTTATTGAATGGAATAAATGTACAGAATAAGGTAAAATACTTTTGACCGTCAATTGGACAAAGTGGACATTTCGGACGATGCGCTTGTAAGTACAGAGGAGTTTATGGAATCGATTTCAGACGAATACAACTGTCGTAGACCTGGTACAACTTCCGGATTCTCAGATTGAAATTGATCAATGTCACAATCTCTGATTTCATTCTGACCTAATAGATCATTTATTTTACTTTTATTTGATTAGAAAAGAGAATCCCCAAATGCAGCCCCTTCAGACTTGTGTGGATATTGTGCGATATATGTCCAAATTGTGTGTGGGACAGTATAGAGACGACGACCATCGGGAACACGCACTCCATTTTAGTACGAGAAAGAATGAGACATGTCCGGACGTATTAAGCGTTTTATAACATCTAAACGTAATGTCTTATGACCCGGCGCAACGGATTTTGAACGGACTCTTGAAACGGATTTTCCAAGCTTGTTCTAACCCTTAATTTAAAAATGTCCCTTGAAGAGTTAAATACTCTGATGAAGTATTTTTCTTATTTAAAACGTACTAAATATTTATGTTCTTTTAGATGTTTTATTCGGTGTTCTAATCATTCCTGAGGTCTTGAAACATTGCTTTAAGTTGCCGTTCATATTTGAGCTTTTGATGGAGGAGTTCATTATGAGCTGGATCAATCGCCAGCTGTTCAATCCGACGTTTCATGGTTTGGCGTCTTGTCAGACCACTACCTAAAAACTTTTGTTTTATCACAAATCTTAATTGTAAAAAAATAATAATACCAATATCAATGTCATCTATGAGGTAGATCAGTTCATCAGTTTTTGGTTCTATCGCTTTCATCATACGAGTTCTGATCGGACTTGTTCTGACCGGTTCTATATGTTTTGTATTAACATCAATGATATCTTTCGCATCTGAGTTTTCTTCCCCTTCCACAATTTCCTTTTTTGAATCGTTTCGAAAAACTTTCCGGTAAATGCGCATTGAACAATTTTTATATCGAGTTTTTCGTATTCCACCACCCCCTGAAAAGTAAAGTTAATCTTTGTATTTTTTAACTTTGATTAGATTGACAAAAAGTACCCTGTGATCCAGACTGAGATTGATGATTGAAAAACTTTTGAATTATTTCTCTGAATAGTTTCATTTTGAATTAAACGGAGAATAAAATAAGGATTAAATAACATATTGCGATATTTGGAAAAAGGGAGGAAATTCAGTTCAAACTCAAATCCGGTTTCATGGTTCGACCCATTTTTCAAAGATCAAATACAATTTCAAGTTCGCGTTTTAATCAACGTGCCAGTGGAACCCTCTGACGTGCGCCTTCCCGATGGCAGTCGGCTCTATATTACCCATGTGGACAAAGGATCAAATGACCATCGGGAAGACGCACCCCATTTTATATCTGTACTCGAATACATGACATTTAGATTTTTTAAATGTCACTTTAAAAGATGTTATTATAGTTATTAATTTTCTAAGATTGTAATTATATACTTTTAGAAAAAACGTCACTTTGGACTTTGGTTATCGCCACCCAATGTCTTATGATAGATTTTTTAAGGATTGAGCTTTTTCAATCTAAGAAAGCTAACTCAAAGTAATCTTACAGGGATTCGCTTTAGACATTTCTCTGAACCAAGAAATTGAATGAGTTGAAAGGTGCCTGAAACGATAATGACACAAAGTCAATGAAAATCAATGTTTTTGATCACGCCAATTAGTATGCACGATTTGCCAAATTCATTCAAATTCAAAAGATATTATATCTTAGATATAGCAACGTAAATACGCTTTGTAACATACCAAACCCAGTCTGCTTGCTGTAGCCAATTGCAATAAGTCCAGCAGCATTCATCCATTTTACTTGCTCGAGTTTACTTTCACATCCAAATATCAGATCGAATCCAAGTCCAACAACTCGAAATGGGCTTAAAAATTAAATTTATTCCGTCACTAATGAAGGCTTTTTGAACTTAACTTATTCAACAAAAATTATGTTAAAAAATTTAAAGAAATAAATTCGTTGAAGAGTTAACAGTGTGGATTTTTATGTCAATGAGCTGTCGGAAAATGACAATTTTCTTGTACCGCAATGAGTTGTCATAATGACGAAAATTCGGGAGCTCAAACAAATCCATCAAAATCAGACAAAACCTGACTGGCATGGGATCACAGCCTATTTTATGTCCTGGTCGTGGTGGCTTATCATCTAAAAAAACTGGTATTTGGCCTGAAGAAAACCTACATGACCCCCTTATAGTCTATAAGTTATAGAAAGAGCCGTCAACCCTAGTTGTGGTGACCAATGTGGTCTTACTTGACGGGTTAAGTTTTATAGTCGTTCGAACTACCTTTTTTCAAATTTTTGAGCTGTTTCAAGATTTATATCATGTTTACTCGAACGTGTTCAGAGGTTCACCACATGGTTTTATCTCATTTTGAAACGTGGACATTTTAATTCTGCAATCAAGGCGTGGTACCAATTCTAATCCGTTATTTTTGTAAGACAATGCAATTTTATGAAGGATTAAATTTGGAACCACACGATTGTCATCATCATTGGATAATATATCATATATGTCGCTTTTTGAACTTTCAAAATTTGGAATACACCAATTGTAGCTTCTGACTTACAATTTTTGCTTGGTAAGCCAGTCAGCAGGCATAACTTTTGCATCGACTAAATCCACAATCAGACTTGGAGATAAATCGCCCTTCGTGAAGTACGCTAGAAGCTTATTAAGTTTTCCATTTGAATGTTTGACCCGTTTTCGCAATGCGAAATTCGCATACCTTTCAAATCTGCCAGAATGAAATAATGCGTAGGCGGAAGAAATTTTGCAATATTGACCACCTACACATAGTCATCCTCGGGTAGGTTTTTGGACAGCATGACTTTTTAACACATTAAGAAAACTAAACTGGTTATCTTCAAGCACAATCCAAAGTTTTTTCCAGCTGGAGTTTGTATTCAAGTTTTTCATTTTTAAGAAACCTATGAAAATGATTAATCCCTTCTTATACATTGCTAATTACTAAAATGGGGTGCGTATTCCCGAAAATCATTTGGTCCGAATTCCGCGTGGCAGTGGGGCAGTAATGCAATGACGACCATCAGGAAGATGCTGCCCACTTTACTAAAAAAAGAGAAAGCCCTCGAACCACCAATTAGCAACTTGGCCTAATTTTTATTACGCTTATTGACCTGCGTAATCCTTGAAACTTTGAATGATTTCATCTTTATTTCTCATTATTGTTTATAAACACCATAAAAGTAAATTGAAAAATCTACGCATTTCTCTACTGTACGATGATGTTAAACGTAGTAAGTTTTTTTTTACTTTTTAGTTTGACAAATGTTGACAAAGAAAGTCAAGGTCGACTCCCTTATTAGCTCAACGTCTATGATGATGGATAACGATCACTGGTGATGCATTTTATATCAATACATGCAAAAAGTATCTAAAGTGGGGAGCGTTTTCCCGAGCGTCATTTGGTCCAGAGACGACGATCCTGGGTAAGACGCACCTCACTTTACATATTTTTTGATGCATTTAAGTTCATTCTACGTATTTTGTTGGATGTGTACCAAAACAGTTTATCTTCACTAGTTTAGATTACCTTATTTCGGATTAGTCTAGAAGTTACTAAAATCAATCTCACCTTTTAGTCGTCCACCATTAATCATTGTTTCATATCCTGTTGAGAGTGAAATCCGGGATGTTTTTGATCCAGTCATGAAGGATCTTGTATTTTCTAATGACATTACCGATAACTTTCGGTAAATTGCGCTTTTCATTCCATTTTGGCCACCGGTACCTGGATCACTTTTTCTGAATGAGGCTGATAAATATTTCTCTTATGACCTGAAAGTTTTGAAAATTGAAAAAAAAGTTTCTTTACGAGGTGAAAAATTAAATGCCATAAAATACCCCTTGAAGGAGACGAGACTCAAATGCGTGGATGGGTAAATAAACTTAAAACGAAGGGACTCAATTGTTGTTCCGATCCGTCGATTATGACCATTGACAAATGCGAGAATTACACGCCGTCGGCTGGAGATCAGCTGACGAGAAATAAGGTTGACAAAATATCGTGCGAATCTCAGTCATTTGCTTCAAATAAAAAGCTAAAATAATTTCAGTCTAGGAAAACTAATACATTCCATCGTTTCTATACGGCCATGCGAAATTCGGGCCCGATGGCTATCGGGAAGACGCACCACCCTTTCTACTTTTAGACAAGTCACTTTTCTATACCGTACGTAATTCTAACAGTTCTAAACTTTGTCAAACATTGCTCGTTAGTTTATCATAATTTACCACATTTGACCAAAGTCTCGATATTTTTAAGTACTACGGAATCTACTGTATAAATTTTGGTGGTCCACAAATGTAAATCTAGGCTTATGGTAAATCATCTCAATGATAATCATGAATTTCATCTGAATGTTAAATTTTATCTCGCTATTAGGGCCTCTTATTGGGGGTCTCAGATTTTTTAAGTCAAAGGTAAAATATGGGTTCTCTTGAATGAAGTTGTGTAGCCTCGAATAAACTTGAATGATCGATGTCACCATGACACACATGACAAGATCAAGTTTTGTATTCATTAAATTTAGCGAAGGTTAAAACTATCAAATTTGGTCAGTTTTGACTCAAAACTTGTGAGCAAATTAATGTCCTGCTTGGAAATGATATACCAAAGACTTTTGACGAATCAGAGCTCTTTCACATTTCGAGACCATCAGCGACCAGTCGCTTTTATTT
>SCLD01135626.1:0-23942 GCA_004367895.1 Oikopleura longicauda
CAATAAAATCGAATTTCGTAATGATGTTGGAGGAGACATTTGTAGCTGGATGTAGTGTTAAGGTGTAAAGTGGATTAGCAAAACATTAGACAAATTCATTTTCATCCCTCAAAAATTTTAAAATACAGGGGAAAAATTCTATAAATTCTTTCATGAGCATTCATGAACATTCATGAATTATAACCTGCGTTAATTAGAAGGTATTAATACTGATATCTTATTGGCCCAATTTTTAGTTATCAAGGCCCTCCATTTTTCATCAAAATCTTTTTTTACTTTCCCCAAGGAGTTTATGTAAGTACATTTCATCTACAATTATATTCAAGATACATATCCTGGCAAGATATCCACTACCACTCAAGGCCGAACAAGTCAACCTGACTGCACTCATGAATATTCAAGACTAAGTGGATTACCGTAAACGTAAAAAACTAACTGCTATTTAATATCCCTTTATTTAGAATGACCATAAAATTTGTTCGAGGACCAAGTAAAGGAACCAATAGGTCTTATTTTGGTTTCGTCAAAATTGCGCGTAGGTGGAAAGATTAACCAATCAAATCAACTCTAAGAAAATGGTGGGTCACCCACGCATCATCCTCTTCTGGCCAATATTGGATGCCCATGTCTTGAACATTATCAATGTACGTTGAAAATTGGTGAAAAGTGTCAAACAAACCTTTGTGATAAAAATGAATGTCGCTTGTCTCTGAATGAAGCTCTGAACTCGATCATGTCGGATTTAAGATTTTTTTGAGATTTTTTGAGAATTAAAAATTTTTTCAATTAAAATAAGTAATTCCGTCAATTGAAGCGTGGCCAATCCCATTTTTGATCTTATTGGGAGTCCCAATTACGCCTTATAAGCCTTTTAGTCCATTTTACACTACTCACTGGGCTTAAAAATGGTGTAAACTTATTAACCAACAGCTCATAGTCATACCAACGGTTAAGTTTTTTTGTACAAAACAAAATAAGGACATTTGTTGGCAGTGTCAAAATGATCCAAGACACTACAGTCGTCAAAATATGGTAAGTATGATTTAATTTGGTTTAGAAGTGAGTTGATTAAGATTTTAATTAGTTGATATTATAAAAAAAGAAATAAACTCGAACGAGCTCAATCTTATAAATCCAGCTTAAAAGTGACTTAGATTTGAGTTAGATATGAATCTTGAGTTACGTCATCCAAGGGTACCCGCTTTGATTTTCTAGGATGCGTATCTTTTCCGGTTTAGGATTACCTGCGAGTATGTTTTTCTAGTTTTCGAGAAACTGACTTGTGAAGCCCGATAATCAGGTTCAATGATGGTTTCAGGCCCTTCAAGCGACCTTTTTGAAAATCCGGTTAGAGAGACCGACACCTTACCTATATGAACTCATATTGTTTATCACTTTCTTTTCAGTTTCTTTCAAGTTTATGAAAAACTTGTTTTTGGCAAAATTGAATTTGGATTGATCAGAATTATTAGATTTGAAAAAAAAACACTTGAATAAGAATACAATCACCACTTGGCAGAAATAACACCGTGAGTAGCAAATCATCATAATCAGCTGGTCTATCCAATTAGGTTTTCCAGTTTGCCGCGGCGTGCGTCGTTCGAACTATTTTTCGTTTTCGAGCTGAAGGTTGAAGTATTGAGACCTTTGACTTATCAAGTTTAATGAACTTTGAACCCTTAGCAATGAATTCATTTCGAGAGTATATCATCGATAGTATAAGCTGAATTGAGCTCCATAAATTTTGAGCTACTATCATGGATTTGAGTGGTATAATGCGGTCAATTTTCAAATGGGACTATCAGGATAGTCCAAAAACCAGGATTGGATCTTTATTGCGAGACAATACAAAGTTTTCTAATTCTTTCCAATAAAAATAGCGATTATGATATGAAAATATGATTATTTTTATCAAAATGGAAATGATTTGTTTTTGGTGCAGAGCAACACTACCGTCTGAATCGTGGATAGAGTGAATGCTCGAGGATATCAATTTTTGTAAATGTTCCCAGGTATTCTTTTTGAAGAAATTTCTAGTGTTGAATTTTTCAAGAGAATGCACTCTATTCATGAACGTTAAGTTTATTAATTCAATCCTAAAGATTCAACTCTAAATAGGTTAGTAGGACTGATTCCATTAACAGAAATCATAATGGCTCAATTTGGAATATCATTTCAACAAAAAGAAGAAATTATTATGTTCATTCTCAAATGAAAAAAGAAGAAAAGTAAGTTGACGGCCTGTTCATTGAGATTAAGGATTTTTGATTTCAAGATTCAGACCGTTGGTATCTGACGGTTGAGGTCGCCATGAATTGTAGAGTAACAAAAATATTAAGAGATTGGATCTACTGTATGCTTGAACTGATCCAAACAGTCGAAACAACATTATTTCAATTAAAAGTTCTCCATCTGTTCTATCAAGATGTCAGCGAAAAAGAAAAGTATTCCGCTGTTATCAGTCGCTGGCCAGTTATACACAGAAAAATGCTCCCTAGTATAGCAGAGTTCCACGAAAAATTCATTGCTGGAATTGGGGGTTTCCAAGAATGCAATCCAGACGAAAGTTTTTTAAATGACGAAAAAATATTTTTAACCGTACCGTTAGTGAGGTTAGTATTTACTCAAAAATATTAATGAAATGGTATTTTAAATCAAAAGCATTCCAAAAATCATGAACGAAGTCTATTTCTCAAATGATATTTTCTTGTCCAACTACACCAAATATGCTCATGGTATAGCGCACGACAAAATTGACCAATCCGATGACAATTTCAAGACTTTGAACAAACTATTTGAGTATGATGAGACTCATTCTGAAATTTTTGAAAACCTTATTTATAGAAAATATAAGAAAAAGTATAATGCAGAATCAGAATCCTTTTCAAAACTCACCCAAATTCCACATATTAGACTGACAAATTTCGATCTTCTCCTTGGTACACTTCTGAAGCGTTCACTACAAGCAAGAATTTGTTTCAATGATGTTCAAAGTCTACAGATAACCTATCAGGAAGGTTTGCCTAAATTTGCCAAATCACAGCAAAATTGACTTTCAGAGTTTGAATTTTAAACCTCTGTAAAGACATTTGTCGAAACAGTTCACAAAGAACTTGAAGCTAAAGAAAAGTATGTTCGAAATCATGAAGCTTGGCATCATTTATTTGATATTCCTGCAAATAGGAAAGATTCAACTTTATCTAGCTTATGACTCATAAGTTATGATTCACTTATAACGACACCAGCGGATCTTTCACAGGCCTCCATTCGATCCAAAGAGCACCAACAATATAAGAGGTGCAGGTAAAGTAATGCACGACGGAATCGAATATAATATCTACTTATGGAATGAGTGTCTCTTTATTTGTAATAAAGACGATTTTGGTCAAAATAGGTAAGATTTTTATCAACTTTCCTAATCGTATAAAATAATATTAGTTATGATATCAACTCAATCGCTATTTGTATGTTGGAGCTTATTGATGTAGAACTCCATGAACAGTCAAATCAAATTCGAATTGTTCTTTATGAGCGAAAACAGTTTGGTAGCAACAAATTTCATTACACAAAGAATAACTGGTGCCCAAAACTATTCAACTTTGTTCCGCTTGAATCAGATTCACCGTTTAAATTCGGAACCCTTTGGTTCACTACCAAGACACAATGGCTAAACGAATTTCAAAGTCTTCTGATTCAAGATTTCTGTTTAGGAAGAAGGATCAATTTGGCACACAATCGTTATACGGCAAAACCAAATAGTATTAGAGTAAGTTCCGCGATCCCTTATCAGGACAAAAGTATAATGGAAGCCGTGTTCGTGAGTTTCACGGGGAGAATAGGCCGAAAATGGTTTACAATGACTCTGAATTTGTTGCCGATCGGAAAATTATTAACCTCAATCAAATTGAAAATACTGAAGCTGATGTTTTTTATGAAGGATGGGTCCAAGATAAAAGTGTTAAAATAAGAAATGAAGACCTCGAAATAAATAAAGGTAAAACTCTGATTTACACAACGGCCATTAGTAATAACTGATCTCTAGCATGTTTGTTTTATCAATCCCAGGTGTTAAAAGGCAACATGCCTCCATTAGAAGTCAAAGAGCTCTATCATACTAGTAAAAAGCTTGCCAGTCTAAAATCTGTTCTAAATCTTTGAACTGTGAATATTCGACTTTTTGCACTTTCCACGGAAAAATAAAAACCTGCAATCAATAACGCGTATAAATAATTTGGTGAATTTGAATTCAATAATTTAGATTGGGTTCAGATAATTCAGTTGTAAATTGTTTCAGAAACAGTAAAATAATGTCTTGAAATCTGAATAAAGTTGTTAACAATAATCTACAAATGAAAATTCTAAAAACCTTTACCATCATTTAATTGCCAGAATTGTTGGCGGTTGGACCAGCGTAGAGGAAGAAAAGAAGAAGTCCGCCGTAGACCATCTTTTGCTTGTTTGGGACCCATCCACAATCAGCCATGACTGGTGGGTGCTTTGGGGCACCAGCGGCACCATATCTGACAGCGGTTCTGGTAACTTGTGCAACTCCACGAGATAACATTCTAGATAAAGGACATGTTTAATATCATCGATTCTACATCGCATCGGAATATTATGAGGAATAAAGTGAGGTGCGTCTTTTCGATGGTCATCGTCTCTATACTGCCTAAGCGGAATTCGGACCAATAGACCACTGGGAAGAGGCCCCCCTCTTTACAAGACAGGCAGTATTGAATGAAAGTAATCGTAAAACTGCTGTAAATTACAGCCTGTAACGTTATAGCTCTTTTTACATGATGGGAATACGAATTTTGAGATTTCTCTGTTATTCTTATTCGGAAAACTAATTTGCGAAGTGACGAGGGGATCGAAATACTATCAGTCGAAGGGGTGATTACTCGAAAAACCTTATTGATGACTTCTTGTTGATTTCTGTTTTTTATGATTTCATACTTTCTTGATATCCTCTAATCATCAGACCAATAATTTATTTCTCCAAGGCCCAGATAACCAAGAGAAAAAAAAGTATAATGGTGTCAGGCAATCTTTCCAAAATTTCATGGCCATCCAAGTGAAAATATCGACCCGATTTTTGTATGATTACATTCGGAGCCCGTACCATTTGAAAAGCATAAGGTCCAAGCGGACCAAGCCTTGATGATGTTTGTTTATTTATAAAAATGAGTAAATACGAAGATTAGATATCATTTTCATATCCAAAGAGCAAATGCACGTAAGAATTGGATTAGCACTATTTCTGCACTGCGCTTCAGCATATGGCACCCAGGATCCAAATTTTTGTTATTCGGTTGATACGGATATTGAGTAAGTCAAGGATAAGCATCATCAGAAATGAAAATTTTTCAGTGGTGACTTTTGGGCTCGAAATAAAATCAAAACATCAAATTATGTAACGTCAGTGCAGAATTGCCAAAGCAAATGCATGCGAGAAAGTCGATGTAAGGAATGCATTTAAGATAATTCATACCGTAGGATTCATAACGGAATCTTAAGACGTTTTTTTACTTGAACAAATGTGAAATATCGAATGCATGGAAGGCATTTGTGTGGAATAGGGATGATCAAACATGTGATTTAATGAAAGATATGAGAAAATTAGAATTTGACGAAAAACGGAGAAAGTGGGTTGGAACAAAAGACTGCTTAGGTTGTGAAAGGAAAGCGTGTAAACAAAGTTCCCGATGGTCATTTGGTTCGAATTGGAGCAGTATAGAGACGATGACCATCGGAAAAATGCATTCCACTTTACTCTAGTGTCAATCGCACTTCTAGTACCATAAATATAATTAATTTAATCAACTCAAGTTTAATAATTCACGATTATTACACTTCCAAAGAAATGGATGGGACTATGGTTCCGATATTAAGGATGTTTTATATGTAGATTCCCATGAAAAGTGCAGCCAAATATGCTTCTATTCTCATCGTTGTAAGGCCTCTTCGTAAGTTTTTTTTGCTGGTAGCTGAGCATGTGAATTTCGATTGTACTAAGGTATGTATTCAAGGTTTGGTTTGAGAACAAGTACTTGTTACCTGCTCAACAATGACTCCGAACAAATGATGGGTACGGCTCCAAGATGGATAACAACAAAAAAAGATGGCACCGTTTTCGTGGTAAAGTGGGGTGTGTCTTCCCGTTCGTCATTCTAGTCTACTGTATACAGATGACGACAACCGGGTGTGCGCACCCCCACTTTATAAATTATCACATATCCTCTTGAACACTTTTTCGCGCAGAAAATACTAATGTATTGGTATTTTCATTGAAAACATAACATAGTTACAATATTTATTATATTATATAACAAATATTCTAAGTATAAGTTATACTGTATAACCAATATTTCCAAGGGCAAGAAGTTTGCTGTTACAAAGTTTTCTAATATAATAACTCAATATGGGTCTGGTGAATTCATTCCTGGAATACGAACTCCATTTCATTGTAAAGACATCTGCTTACTTATCAGTGGTTGCAAATATTGGACGCATTATGACAAGAGTTATAATTCACAATATGACTCAGCTTGTAGTATCGTGAACGGGTTCAACAGACACTAACCTTTGCTTACTGATTGCTGATCAAGGTGGATCATAAACATTAAACATAGGCAACATACTACGCGTGCCAAAGATCTTATGTTGCCTATCTTTATTTACTTTAACGATTTGTCAACCCTTCCAAAGTCGCTTCACCAGATAAGTTGAAATTCAAACAAGAAAAGTATCGAACAGGAGGGCCAAGGGAATGTCGAAACGATGTCATCTACGACTCAGATGACTATCCATCATACTGACAAACACATTTATTAATTCCCATAATAATTCAGAAGTAAACTCAATCCTTAACGATTTATCACAGTTGTTGAGTTTCGTCTAACACGATTTTTCTGGGTAGGGTTCACATATTGGTAATGACTAGGTGGCGCGTGTAGCAAGTTGCAGGCCATCAAATTGAGACTTCGAGCGTGCCGAACAAAACGCAAGTTCAAAGTGTAATTTTGAAAACCTTCCTGAGCTTTTCGTTTTAAATGCCAGATTAGAAATATGACCAAAAATGCGACACAAAAGCAGACGATTGTTCTTTTCGGCTTTCATAATTAATGAAAGGTTGATCTTTTCTGACGGTTCCCGTTATGACGACTCCTTGACGACACTTACTGTCGTTTGTAAAGTGGAGTGCGTCGGGGTCCGAACCAAATGACCATTGAGAAGAGGCCCCCCTTTCTTAAACAGTTAAAATCTTTGCAGTTTAATTTAATTGAACACCGTTCCCGACTTGTAGCCACCAATTGGAATCGTCTATTTTTCGTTTATAAAAGAATTTCTCTTTATGCATTATTCTACATGTATTGAAAAAAATGAACTGGTAGGGATCTATTCAGATGGAAATCGAAAGGTTTGAAATGGGATTTAATCCGATTTTATCGTTTTCATTAAAAGCTGACTAATGCGTTTAGAACTCCAAAATCTAAGACGATTTAAATTGAGTCTAAAGACCATTTATCTTATCGCGACTTTTTCTTGAGAATACCTATTGAAGTATCCCTCAATAATTCAATTTAATTTTGTTGAAATTCCTCGGGAACGAATCGTTGAGGCATTTCGAGGTTTTGATTTTTTTCAGCTAGAGTTTTGGTTTATGATATTTAAAAGTTCACAAGGTAAACTAGCAATAAACGGTTTATATTATAAAATATAAAAAACTGTGTTCTATTAAGTGGGGTCAATGGTTACCTTATCTTAGAATTTGAAAACGATTAGGGAAAACAGTATTCCAATATCTTTAAAAATATAAGAATATCTTGACATTTTCGCCCTTAGAGCTCATTGAGACCAGTGTAGCGGATTTTTATTGACAGATAAATCCTTTTCTCCAGCCGACCATGCACGGGCTTTATTCACTTTTGAATCTATATATATATATTTATGGACATAATTGACATTTATGTTATCGATTTGAAAAAAACTACCTTTTACTAGGAAAATAACTTTCAATAATCATTGACAAATTACAATGCTGAGTTGTATGTTGAAATGCATTAAAATTGAGTCATGTTTATGAGTCAGAGTTCCACAAATGTGATGAAAAAGTCAAAATATTTCTCTTAAAATGATTTGAAATATCTAATGACGTATAATATACTTATTTAATATTGAATGGAGCAATCTCTTCATAAATATTAAATGTAACCGATGATGGCCGATTCCGTTCGGTACCTCAATCAGATGAGAAAATAAAATTCTGAAACTTTAAAAAGAGACAACAAAATAAAATTATAAAATTAACTGCACATAATTGATAGTATAAAAAGAGAATAGGTCGATGCCAAGCGCCGAAGTTATGATTGAAGACAGACCGAAATAGCAGACCAGAGAAATTGGAGAAATCTTTGACTGAATAGTCCGTAGAACCCACTACTGTTTGGAGGAAGTAAGTCATTGTGAGATATATTTTTGGTCATTTTAGATGGTTGAAAATATAAGATTATTAAGATAGGAACAAGTTATCAAATTGCTATCTCGGCAGCGCTATTTTCAACCACCTATACGGAAATTCATCTTAAGACTTGTACGAAATATCCCTTAATTCATATTAAGACAATTGAATGGGACATAAAACTAGAGACAGAAAGAAGTCACGTCCATTCAGGAACGGATTTTGTTTAGAAAAATCATAACTTCTTTGGACTTGTTCGGTGGAAGATCATACCGTTTTTACGGTAGGCAAGTCAGTTAAGAAGAGTTTCATAAATGATCGGTTCTTTAGTAACCTATTGATCTAGATAGAAGGGAACGCATAAATTTGTCTGTCCTAAATTTGTTTCACATTTGCCTTGGTGTCAATAAGTTAATTAAATTCGATCAATCCCTTCTAATAGCTTACCAGAACTTACCCCATTTCTTCTGCACACATAGACATTAGATAGTTTTGAGGTTTGAAGCCAAAATGACCATTACACTTATCAAGGTTTAATTTATTCATGAAAATGAACAAATTTTTATGTTATACTAAATGTTACGTTTTCGTATCTAGAGAAAATGCAAAATTCATTACAGATGGTACAACTTGGGATTGCTTATCTGTCTTTACATATTTTACTTATCAGTTGGAGCTGCTGTATTTCGACATTTTGAAAGTCCATTTGAGGTATTTCGGTTGATTTATTAAAGTGGGGTGTGTCTTTCCGGTGGTAATTTGGTTATTCCGCATGGCGTAGCATAGAGACGACGACCATCAGGAAGGTGCACCACACTTTAACCCTTATTGACAAATCGCGGAAACTTTTTCCAGGAAAATTTTTCATCATTCAAGGGGTTTGAAACTTTGAACACTTGGGTATGGCGTCATATCATGTATATGCGCACTCACCTGTCAACTATGCATGTCAAGTGACCTCCCCCAAAAATCTTTTTTAAATGACGTCACAGGATGGCTGGAAAAATTTTCCGGAAATCATTGTGAGTGAACACCCGGAAATTTGTCAAGAAGGGTTAATCATGATTATTAGTTCATGATTCAACACGAGTTTCAGGATAGATTATGCCGAGAAGCAAAAAGAAATCTACAACAGAAACTTGAAGAGTTTGGAAACGATTACTTTTATTCGCTTGGATTGAACAACAAGTTTTGCAATGGAATTGAAGGATTTATGAAAAACAATTCAATGCAGTCAAATTTCAGGAGTGGATAACAAAAAAATTTGGTTGATTAAAACAAAATCGTTTAGATCAGGGTTAGAAATCACGACCGAAATCTTGCCGTGCAAATGTGACAATAATGATTTTGGTCCGAAAAAATTTTGATGAGTTAGGCTTAAAATCACTAATTCTACCAAGTTAGATCATTTGGACTCCAAATTTTGGAGTCAATTTAACCAATTTTGGTATAACTTCAGACCATGATATTCGTAGAAGACTTCGGTTATATCTATTAGCCAAATTCAATTAAGTTATTTTTCAGAAACTGATTTACTTAATGGTGCTGAATTCTTAATATGACTATGCACAATAAGATAAATGGTTATAAAGATATAATTATCCCTTATGTCGTCTATATTTCAATCTAGATCATGCCGTTATTTCTTAAGCAAATCGGTGCAGGCAATGCAGTAAATATCGTATGTCATTCTTAAAAAGTCCCGACATGCTGAAATTATTCCAAGAATGGAGAAGTAAGGATTGTACAAAAAAGGCATATGATGATATATTGGATCATTTGGAAAAATGGGATGATCCAAAAAAGTTCAAAGGAAAATTAATAAATATTTGATTATAAAGTAGGGTGCGTCACGTGCCGTACATGCTCCAAATGGTTGTCGTCTCTACCGCCCATGCGGAATTCGGACCAAATGATCATCGAAAAGAGGCCCCGCAGCGGGGCCCTCGCTCTTTATATAAAGGAGATCGTTAACTTAGGGACGTCATGACGCGTCATGACAGAATTCAACCCTTTTGTACCTAATAATTAATTCAAAAAGAATTTGGAATGATTTGGAGTAAATTACAGGGACTAGCTTCTCTTGTATCCTTTGATTTGGAGACTATAACTCTTAGCGGAAAAACTTTGCGAAGATTTTCTCTGAAACTACCGAGGTTAAGTTTAGCTGGAATTAGCTTGTTATAAAAAATACAAAAAGGCATGATAAGGATAAACGGTCATACACCTGTCAAACATAAAATTATTCAATACAGTGGCCGAGTCATTTTTAGTTTGAGATGTGTGTATATAAACACATTAGCTCAGACCAAGACAGAAATGGGACTACCATAATGCCTTCTTTTTTACGGGAACCTTGGCAACAACTATTGGCTATGGGAACTTAACTCCGAAAACAGACGGAGGGCGAGTTTTCTGTCTGTTCTTTGTCATGATAGGTGAGATAGTCGCGAATCTGACTGTTCAAACTATAGTATAAACACTTCATGGTCAACAAAGGTCGTAATTTACGGTTGAAATACGATTTTCTGTAAAATCGGGACAAAAACGAGACGGCGACAGGACACGGACAGTGCTGTCTGCCGACGTCTGGTCAATTTATTATAAATTATAATCCAAATCATTATGAAAATCTGAAAAAATGAACACTAATTCAGGCATCCCATGTTTTGCTTATATGATGAGTGCAATTTCGGAATTTATCAAGTATCAGGAAACTGTTACTATAGTATATAGACTACTTACATCAGACAGTTTTAAAAATTTGGACTAACTTCATGAGAGAAAACTCCCTTGTTTTTGTTTCATGCCAACCCTAGTTATTGTCTGTTTAAATATTATTACGCTGGCGACTACTTGTGAGCAGTTCGTTTTGTTAACAGTAAATAAGCTCATTACATTGCGCAAAAACATAGAATTGAAATCAGAAATACGATTACCGTGCTGGTTCATTCCTTTTCTCTATACTGGTGGTGGTGCACTTTTTATAATATGTATTCCGACGATATTATTTGTTCTTATGGAAAGATGGACGATTTTGGAATCAATTTATTTCGGTAAGAATCGGCATTAACTGTTTTACAATTACCTATTTCAATAAGCATTTATATCGTTGTCGACAATTGGCTTTGGTGATATCGTTCCTATGGTTAAACCACCCGATCAGTATGCCACTTTTACTAAAAATGACTCTGAATGCTTTAATATTATGGTTGATCCAGTACCCTCGGCAAAAATCAGCGAAGAAACTGGATTATACGAAGCTTGTCAAGAGGTATGGTTTTATCAATTCCCACTAGGCTTTACCCAAGTTAGAAAAACAAGCTAATTTTACAACTGAAACTTAAGACAACATGGCCATATCATATATTAGCTGTATTTAATCTTTACCGAGTGGCGGTTTTCTTTTGGATTCTTCTCGGATTGGTGTGGCTGACTGGTGTAATCAGCTTAGGACTGTTTCTTGCGTTGTTATATATATGAGAATATAGAGAATCTCATAATTTATAAAACGTCTATAATAAAAAAGACACTTATTTCTATTTTGAAACTCTAAAAGTCGTCGAAGCTATCAAGTCTCGCGGAACTCACTTTGGATTTGACAGTCCGCGGATGTCCCGTGCTGAAAGCACGAAAAAGCCGACAGAATTCACATTTCATCAAACTCCGTCTGAAATCAAAAATAAAATCGATGCGCATATATATGAAAATAGTGGCCTACAATCGATATCTGATGTCAAATTCAATTCAGCTGACGGTTAAAAACTCGCCGATATTCCAGCAAAACAAAATCCATATTGGTTCCATAAAAAATGGTGTATTTTCCTTCTATTGAGTAATTCAAAGCTTAATAAAGTTCAACTGATAAAACTGACCCGCCTTGTCAATATAACCGGTTTTGTTTCAAAATGTTCGGTCACGGATGACGTTGATTATTCTTCGGGCTTAGTAGAATTCTTCCCAGAATGAATGATATTTTATTTGAACAAATGATAATGTGACTATTAATGTCTGATGATGTAAGTCAATGTGAAGACAATTGAATTCGGGTGGAGTCCAGATCTTGGTTATTTGGGGAAGGAGTAATTGTCATTTCAGTTATTTCAGAGTATGTTGAAAATTCTCCTGAGCAATTTTATTTTTTTAGGGATAACAGGTAACAATTTTTTACAAGCAGTTTTCAAAGTTATCTATCATTCAATTCAGTCTCATCGGAGTCTAATAATGGTGTAAGCTTAAATAACTTTCTTGACTTGATCACAGGATCGGGGTTTGCCTATACTTTCTTTTCGGATGTCTTATCGTGACATTTCTCACCAATAAAATTTCCGTTTCAATCAAACTTTAAACAGGATCAAAAACAGATGAATCCTTGCTCGGTCCTGCACTTGGTAGTCTTGGCTCATTGATTGGAACATCTATTGGATCAATAAACAACGATCTAAGTGACAATCGGCCTAGCAAAAATCAAGAAATAAAGTCGGATCGATTGAAGTATACACAGCTATTTCATGAATCTGATTGTAACAAAACAGACTCAACTTGCTTTACTCAGGTCATTTTGAAAATAAATTATGATCATAAGAAAAGTTCACGATTTCTATCCTCAATCATTTATTTTCATACTTTTAAGCCAAAACATTGCAAAATGTGGGAAAGAAATTGTGTCACGGTTTTGCTTACCAAGGGATGTTTTATAGTCACAGTAGTTCTGGAGTTTTTTGGTGAAGTTTTAAAGTGGGGTGCGCCTTTCCGATGCTCTAAATTGACCCATGCAGAACTTGGGTCAAATGATCATCGTAAAGATGCATCTCACTTTATGAAGTATCCAGTAATAACATTAAAAGCTACAAACCTCGATTCAAATTAAAATGGCAAAAACGAGCACTTCAAATGATTGGTTCGGAATAAGCTTTTCGCCCGATGTAACAATGGATGCCAATGATGTCTATTACGGCAACGGATTTGATTTCATTTAATAATCCGAGTCAATTTCAAAATCAAAACTTTTTGACAAACTGACTGAATTTGACATAAATCCGAAATAAAGAGCCTTGAAAGAGGACAATTCAATCATAGCGCTTTCTCATTATGCAGATGGGCCAAGAGAAACAACTTCAACAGCTCAAGCTGGCATTATACCAGGAACAATAGAAACATTCAGAAATGGAACTCATTTTTCAATTGGATTTCAACGTGAATTAAGCGTTACAAAGGCCCGTTTTCCAGAATGTGGGTCACTCACATGTTACTCATTTGGTAAATCGTTTAAAGAATAAGCTCAAATATGACCTCATGCAAAACTCTTGGTTTATACTCACTGCATCTGGATCCTATCGAAAAAGTATTTTGGCTTATCATGGCAATGGTGGTCATTCTGTTTCGGATTTACCAGTCATTTTCAAACGAAATTCAATTGTTCCCGATACAAGGTAATTTTTTCATGAAACTTATTCTATTAACAATCATCACAAAATTAAGCTATCGGTCACCAGCAAGATCTTCAACGACAGCGGAACCAACCACAACATCATTTGATTGGTTGTCACAGTTTCCATTGTTAACAAAGACAACAAAAACAACAACTACAACAACAAGAAGTCCTCAAAGAACAACATCAAGCAGTGAATCAGTCGGTCATTGTTATTTAATTGTAATGATATTTGGCATAGTAATGTTTTTGTCTTAAATGTAACTTATCTGTCAATACAGTTTTCATCAATTGTAACTATTAAATTGTGGTTCATAAGCAGAGGTTTGTCGTATTCTCTTTATCAGAAGACATGAGAAAATAATGCCAAGCAACTCTAAAAGTGCGATTGTTACCACGGAACCCACCAACCATTTCGAGTTTTCTTCAATGAATGAACTGAACTTGTCCTAAAAGCATTATTAAACGTCTGTCTTTTCAGGATTAACTTACTTTGCAGCCAATTTCATACAGTGAGGTCTTAGCGATGTTACTATCACAGGTTGATTCTGCTAGTCTGTCTGGGCTACAGCATGAATTTGGCAGGTTCCATACTGTTAAATCAACGGTATTATTTATCTTAAAATGGGTCATTTTCATTTTAAGATTTTAAACATTTGACTTCGTATTTAAAAGGACTTACATGGGCGTTTGTTTTCCAGTCGGAGATGCCGTGGTTTCCACAGCATTTTAAAGAAGTTTGCATTGCATCTAAATATTTTTATATCAAAAATTACACCGAATGGTCAGAAGTACCCACCAATAGCTGTGGTAGATATCTTGTGATCTGGATCAGGATTATAATGTTCGATAAGGTTACTGAAATGCTCTTCGACAATTTTTTCATGATTATCATCGATACTTCTCCAACTTGCAAGCGCAGCAGCAGAGCCGAATTGAATAAAGCAACAGACAATCAAAAGAAATGAAAAAAGACCAAGCAAACAGACACCTTTAAAATGATTATTCATACTTATGAGTTATTTTATGAATCAAGCTGAAGGATTTTTGTAAGTGACCAATTTTGGTGTAATATACAATTTTAATCATTCCTTCACGCCATGCTCCGATGCATCCGAACAAAACAACAAGTACGACGACTATTCCAGCGATAACACATGCTATTGGTGCACTTGTCAAGGCTTTGAATCCTATATCTTCTTCGGCGTCCAAATGATGGAGCAGTCCAGGTGTAAATCTTAAATATTAAATCTAACTATAACACTTTTGCTTTACTTTTCGGGCTTTTCATGCAATGGGGTCAATAATATTTTGATAATTTATCTTGATAACTTCAGTATAAACTATTTGATGTCGCAAAAATAAACATGTTTGTCATTCATTTTCTATGTAACTTGCGCCTAGAAATATTCATTTTCCCATTGTAGGCCATGCAATTTCACATTTCATAGACGTAAACATTGGTGGCATTTCAGTCTGACTTAATTAGGCAAGTCGTCTAGTCGGCCGTTCAAAGCTTCAACTACCGGGAAGAAGAATGAATTATTAATTCTACATTCTCAGTTTGAATATAAAGTGGGTTTCCTTTCCAATCATCAAATTTTATTTTTATGATGCTCCTTGTTAGGTTATTGAATAAAACTCACTCGAATTTGATCGAAATTGCCGCTCCAATGCAAATCATTGCAATACCACAAATGAAGAATATAAGGTTAAATAATAGCAGTAAATATTTCAACACCTTTGCCATATTTGTGAGCCCCATGATTCTTCAGTAAATTGACAAATCCCAAGGGCTATTATTATATTTTCTCTGTTTTTTCAAAAATTCGGCGCTGAAGTTCAAACGAAAACGAACATATAGAGAGGAACATAGTCAGCATGCCTCGGGGCTATTCAATATTCTATCCCGTACAATGGTCCAATGCAGGCATAATTGTACTTCCCAACTTTCACAGTAATAAATTAAATCACTCTGACAATACGCAACTCTTTTGATCATCTCTGCGATACAAGCGAATTTACATTTATATGAATATAAAAATATAGATTTATTGAAAAATAAAAAAGATTTTGAGAACAGTTTTCAATAAAGGATAGATCTGGTATTCTGTTTCTTTATTGGTTTTGGTGCTCTATCTTTTTCCAGCTGGATATAAATTCCGCCTGGAGGAACATTTGTTATAGTTCCCAATGAACAACTTTCAGAATCAAGACGAAATTGGCGTCTTTCAGCATCTCTTATATTATCTTGGTTCCATCTAAGTGATTTTCCTGTTTGCCAAAGAGATACCGCCTCTAAAATACGGGTTATCAATGATAACTTATCATCGAAAGAACTGGCGTAGAAAATACCATTTGGAGTGTTTTCTCTCCACATAGGGCCAATATCCGATTCCATATCAACGTCTCTGATAATTCCTGTAAATTGAAAATAGTCGCGCAGGATTGGATCATTTACTGACGTTCAGGTTTCCGGATGAACTTTTATTTTTCGAGCTTATCTTCAACCGGAAACCTTCCTTGATGATACTTCTTTTTGCATCCATTTCGACCCATTAAGGGATTAAAATCTTTTTTCGACTTCTTACAACATTGATAAATCCCCAAAGAGGCTTCTTTTGGATGGTAATGACAAGTTTTGATATCACTGGCCTTTCAAATAGTGTTAAAGTTTACGTTCAAGCCTAAAGACCTTAGATATTCACCTGAAAATGTTGTTTGCAAATTTCACAATCGAAAGTATGAGATAAACCCCAAATTCTCCAATAAACAAGTTTAATATTTTCATCGACCATTCTGGATAGCTCATTATTTGCACCAACAGCAAATTCCCAAAGAGTATCAACCGTATGTTTCCATTTGACGTTTCCCCTCTTATCAATTTCCACATTTTTCGAAAGACAACGGAGTTTAGTTCGCTGCGCCCATGGTAAAATGGTCTTACAAGAACCGCAACGAAAAAGTCTAGCTCGACCTGCTTCGTCTTAAGATGTCGATAACTACTGTTTAATTAAAAGGTAGCGTCTTACCTAGTACAAGTTGCCTATACATTGTCTCTCTTATATCATCGTCTTTGAGTTTGTCAATTTCAAATGGCTTCATATGCCTGGCAATTTTCTCGATAAGTTCTTTTGAAAGGACCGACAGATTTATTTCGCTGGCAAAGTAAGAAGCTTCTTTCGCAGCATATTCAACCAGACTTTTAATTTGAAGAAAATCAGCAGAGACCAGCACTGGTATAAGATTTGATTTTGATAGTTTGAAGGATTCCGCAGATTCGTTTCGTTTTACCCAATTCATAAGGAGTGAAAATATATGAATATCACAATGAACAGAAATATCAATTTCGCTAAGCGCGGTTTCTTCTTCTGGTAGATAATCGTGAAAGTATTTCATTTCTTTTACTAGAAGCGCACGACCACAAACGAAATCAGAATTCGTTTTATTTGTCTCATCCAACACATGGATTGTAACAATTGGTTGCTCTGTTGAACTGATATAATTCAAAGGAAGTTTTTTCGGTGGTAGTTTTGGAACTGAAGACTTCGCCATTGACGAGTCAAAAGTGATAATATTTGGTTTTTCTTTCATTATTTTCTCCAGAAGATTTCTATTTGCTAGAGCTTCATGATATTTTTCTTTTATTTGGGCTTCAGTCAACAAGGGGAACAACATCACGAGTTTATCAAACGCAAAAGATTCCTTGTTCTTGACCAAAGTGAACAAAACATCTGATAATAGTCTCTCTTGTGCCGCACGAGGATCCATTCTGAGATTCATTCAAGAGTTTTATAAAAGCTAGAAATTTATTTGAAGGATAACAGAATTAAATTAATCTCAACAGAATTATTCTTTGGCAGGCTCGTGTTGAGACTGACTCTCTCCAATAAACATTCTCTCTAGTAAGTCATCGATTCCCGTCATACCCCTCACTAAAGTATCATGTCGGGATAAAATATCATGTTTTATGAAAACTAACCTAGTTTGAATTGAATTCCTGCTTCGACATATTCGTTATCTTTGTCAAAAACTGTCCCACTTGTCTCTTTCTTTGATTCCAGCCCTAACTCACGGATTCGTCTTTCGACTTTTGTTTCCAATTCTGTTTTCTGTGACTCGTATTCTAATAAGAACGCTTCCAAAGTGAATGCCACAACAATATTCATAACTAAAAGCACCTAAATAATGCATAAATCACATACGAGGAGAAGAAAAAACAAACCTGAATCATGTGAAATGAGATGAAATAGACAAACGCTCCAGCATTGGTCACAGCAACATATCCTCTTGTGATAATATGCCATTGATTTACAACAGTCAGTTCAAACAATGTAACAAATGAGTGAATATAATCATTGAAATTGTTTTTGCAATAATTTGCAGTTGCGAAATCGTTACCCGCTAAATCATTGTTACCACAACGCTGATTTTCTGGATTGTCAAAACCACCTTGATTCGGTATACAATGAGATATGATATATATCCATTCAACTTTCAGATTTTTTTTCTCTCATGCATACCCTTCCCAATATCTTTAACATATCCTTGGAAACATTCCATCCCAATGATTGCGTAAACAGTATAAAGGCAAACTATGACAACAGAATATGTTCCCAGACTTGGCAAAATGTTTTTAATTGTAACCAGAATTATTCGAAATCGTTGAATAGAATTGCAAATTCTTAATATTCGCAGACATCTCAATATCATCAAAATATCTAGTGCCACACGAGGAAATCCACCAGTTTCTTTTAATGCCGCTTCAATAATAGTTGCAATAAGTGTTGCCAAAATAATTGTAAAATCGAATATGTTCCATAGGCGATGAATTGAAAAAAATTCAAAAGTTCCATAAGCATACATTCGTAAAATAATTTCAATACAAAATAAAGCCAAAAAGAACCACTCAGATTCTTCTAAATCTAAACCAATACAAACGGCATTGACCAAGATTGCAACGTCAAAGAATCTCATAAACCAACTCTTTTTATGGATTTAATTATAGTGCCTCTAATATATATTTCTTATCCGCCATATTTTAAATCATAACCTTATATGGATCATCTTTGATAAATGAAATGATTTTTGTAGAAATCGGATGATTATAAAACCGAGGAAAATACATTTCGACAATTGAAAATGTATTGGATGGAGACTTTTCCAGAATATTAATTGAAAATATGTTACCAACATGTAGAAAATCGTCTTCAGTTATGGAATTACTTCCATCAGACAAAATAAGCCATTGAACTGCTGTTATATTCTTTGATTGACCAGGTCGAATAAAGTCACAGATGAGACTATATCCTTCGTAATCAATTGTGATTAAAATTCGTTCCAAAATTCTGAAACTGTTTCGTAACTTATCGTGTTTTATTGAAACACTTTCAGAAACATCTTCGTGAACATTGTGCTTGTAGTTGCTGTAGATAACGGCCAAAAACAAATTCATAAATATATAAGTATCTTTATGAGATTTAATGTTATGTGTCTGAAAACTTAACAGTCACAGTGCGAAGTGAGTCTTTACAACCATAAGGGAAAACATTTAAATGTAATGATGTTACAATTTTGGCGCTTTTTTCCTTGCCTCTTGTGCGACTGTTAAGTTTTAAATTAATCCATTCCTAAAATGATAAAAATGATGAAAAATATCATCCAGCCATCAGAGTCATTGTAAGCTGGCATGAATATATCTGGTGAGTTCGCAGTGGTCATCAAAACGTAAAGATCATATGTTGAGTCCCAATAAGTATTGAAATAATATTCAGGAGCTCCAGGAAAGTTTCTCGGTTTGAATAATTTGAAAGCCATAAGTCCAAATAATAGAATTGAACCAACCAGTAGAAACAAAATTGACAGGATGTCTGGTATTGTGTTCCAAATATTTTTAACTGCTCGCCGAATAGTTTGCTTTTCTTCCGAACAAATGATAAATCCAGGTCGTAGAACGCGGAGGAACCGAAATACGCCCCGTCTGTCCAAATTCTGATCGCCTGGTCGGACATTTATATCCTCTTTGATGAGTCATTCTAGGATTTAGGACTTAAGTCTAACTTAATTCGGAAATATATATTGCAAGACAATAGTAGAAAATAGTAGTTTCAGTAAGAAATGAAGACATGGTGTTGCCGCTTGGAGCGTGCAAGAGTTCAATAATAAAAAAAGGATTTGCTTTAAGAGCTTTAGACTTTTTTCTTTGGAGGCCGGGGCACTTTAAAAACTGGATTGCTCTGGCCTTGATTTGTAGGTTGTTGCTGCTGCTGATGCATTTGTTGATCACTTTGAGATGATTGTGATGAATTTGTTGATGGTGTGGTAGAGGGCGATGATTGCGAAATTGAATTATTTGAAATTGAGTTGGTTGAACTCGACGATGATGGATTTAGAGCAGGCTCAAAAGAGAAATTCGAGTCTGCTGGATCGAGCAAAAATTTCAAAATTTCAGATTTCTTTGCATCTTCATTTCCGATTGAATATGTTGCTTGTGATGCACCGGAAATAATTTCATGCAACTCATCAGTCTCGTCACCTGTTTCCATTTTTTGTTGTCCACTTGTCGACGGTGGTTCAGATCCAACAATTTGCTTTTGTTGTTGTTGTTGCTGCTGCTGTAGTAATTGTTGTTGCTGCATTTGTTGCTGTTGTTGTTGTTGCATTTGTGTTTGCTGAATCTGTCCAACTGATTGTGGCGAAACCACTTGTTGTTGTTGTTGTTGTTGCAACTGTGGCGATTGAGGCTGCAACTGTGGTGACCGTGGTTGTTGAATTTGTTGTTGCTGTTGGATTTGTTGTTGTTGTTGCATCTGTTGCTGACCAGGCGGTTGTTGTAATTGATTTGCTTGTATTTGTTGTTGTTGTTGTTGAATCTGGAGTTGTTGATGTTGAATATGCATTTGTTGCTGCATTTGTTGATTCGATACAACTTGTTGATTTTGCATTTGCAAGGTAACATTTGGATGTAGCGCAACATTTTGATTTTGGACTTGAGAGACCTGTGTTGGATTACCATGAGGTGTTTGGACTTGCATCGGTATTGGATGTCCTGGTGGAATCATATTGGAATTTATAACAGGGATGATATTACCAGCGGCGTCAGTGTGTACATGTCTTTTTTGTTGTCTTGAATGAGAACTATTCGATAAAAAAATCGTGTTTGTTATTTGATTCAAAACAATTCCTAAGATGCTGGATTTGTGGCGCACGTTGTATTATCATTGGCGGCCTTGGTGGACGCATTTGAACCCGATGAGCTCCTTGTTGATGAAAATTTGGTGGAGTTCCATGTGCATACAACCCATGTGAAGCTGGACTGACCAATGGTGAGATTGCTTTAGGATGAACCGGAGGATTTTGTGCTGTCGGTGGCATATTTTGCATTTTATTTTGCACATTAGGTCGCTTCTTTCTTTTGGTTCCTTTTGCATCTGTTTCCATTTGATTCTGAGCATGATTTGGTTGTGCTTGCATTGGATGATTACCAGGCTGATAGAGAAAGCGTTGGTTTGGCATCGGAACAGCACGATGGGGATATGGATACGGACTGCGGACACGATGTTCTGGTCGATGTGCCGATGGTAACCCTTAATATCAATTTATATTTTGAAATATAAAAGTTGTTTTTTTCGTTTGTTCCCTTGTTACCTTGAAATCGAATTGAATGAATTCCGAATCGTTGAAGTTGTGTTATGAGCGAGTGATCTCTTTCTGCAATATCTTTGAATTTTTTCGCCTTCTCCCGTGATAATTGAAATGAAACTTCAACTTGTCCGATTCCTTGTCCCCGAAATTGGGTTGGTGGTGGACCAACAACAGGCTGTGGTCCCGGTGCTACGACCTTTGCCATTTCTGGCGGTACGACATGCCCGGATGCTAAATTATTTACCGACATCCTAAATCATAAAAATAATGTTAGTAAGTGACTCATTCCTATATTACGCAGAACCAAATAGACAACCATATCCAAAACAGTCAAACAGAGGCAAAGAATAAAAATCATGTTCTTGGCAGTTTTGAAGTTTTCATTTCCCTTTTTCGGTTACAAATAAACTTCATCTAAAGTAAGTGCGGATTGACTCATATTGAGCAACCGGCCTGTGCGATTCGGAGTGTATTAAGTCGTACAGCAAAGAAAATTAATAAAAGTGTTTCGATAACCATTGGAATGTAGTAATATGGTTCTACGTCGAGTAGTTCAACAGCAGGATCTTCAATTAATAAAAGTAAAAATAATATGACCAAACAAAATTGATGTAAACCAAGGAATAAAGGATGGTTATACATTCTCCAGGCTTGTAAAGATTCTTTATTTGGTAATATTTCCAATGTTCTCCTGTGAATTGCATCTTCAATCAGTGTAATTGCATGAAGTACTTCCTGGTACAATGTTTAACAATTATATTTTCAATAATGATGAATTTTCATAATTTTCGGGATTTTGAATTAGGATTCGTTGATGGGATTAAAACCTCTTTTTGCTGATTGGTCAACTGGTCAATTTGAGGCCGTTGAGCAGCAGTTGAGCTTTCAACGATTGGCATGATTTCGATGCGTGTTTTCTCTTCAGATTTAACATTATCGATCTCTTCAGTCATTCTAGAAATACTTTATATTTCAAACAGATCAATCGTGTCTCTGTAATTGTGTAACGAGTTTTATCAGTATGTATGTCCAAACGTGGAGTTGCTCCAACGTGACGGAAGATTTCAGTTTTGGAAATGTTTTGAAGTATTCTCAGTTCATCGAAACGTCTAACCGTTGCTATGAAGTAAATATTTTTGTTTTTTGGGTGATTGGCTTTCGGCATGTTGGACATTTATCACCTCGGACTTTTCCCGAGCACTTAAAATTAAAATAATTTGAATAGTTTTCTTAAATATATCTAACCGTTTCACAAAAGCAATGACCACAAGGCGAATTAATAATAAATGTGTCTAACTTCTTGAATTCCATACATATGGCGCATTTAAGTATAGATAGCTTCGATTGATCTTTGCCTTCAATCATTTCTTGGAGATTAGAATTTTCCTCTTTTAGAGCTTTATTTTCTGCGTGTAAGGCTTTGATGGTAGACTCTACTCGTCCACCAAAAGATTTTATTTCAGATTCCAATCGGCTTCCGAACGATGTAATTTCTAATTTCAAGTTTTTAAGAACTTGTTTGTATAAAACATTTAAAGTTTACCATTTAAAGAAACGCGGGCTGGGTCGTTGTTCGGCTCAGGTTCGACTTGGCCATCTCCAAAAGCTCCAAGAATAATTCCCGCACGATGTGACCCCATCGATGAAAATGTCATGTGAGAATCAACATCGGATAGGTGATCGTCAGAATCGCTCGATGACACAGATACTATTCCCATATGTCGAAACATATTATCTTTAATGTTTGATATAAGTCCGATAATCTGAGTTAATTCTTACCGAAAACATTGTCCTCATAGGCTTCTTGATGCATCCAGCTTGGCCCGAAACCCCCAAACTCGTCTGAATCTACATCAAATCCTAAATTGCCTTGATGAATAATAACATTATCGTTGTCATCGTCTTCGTCGTCGCCATCACTATTTGCTTCGCTCTCTGTTATATGTCTATTCGCATCTTCACTTTCAGATTGATGAAAGTTACGTCCTGCATAATCTCTTGGAATACTTGCCATACTCGCTATACTTATAAGGGCTGAAATCATTTTATTCGATCGAAGAGGAAAACGCCTTTACTTAACAGTCCGATCCTTGATGTCCCAGTTGTTGAATCCTGTCTCTGTGGCAAAGTCTGTGGCTCACCATCTATTAATACATTCAGACTAGATGTATCATCAGATCTGTTATTTCTGGAAGCTATATTGTGACTGAATCTACATTGATTTCCATATCGACATCGTCCTTGAATGAAGAAACGACACGGACGGGCGGATGGATTACGTACTCTCAACGATGCGTTCATACCATAATTGTTTTCTGTATTACGTTCTCTTACAGGCATCTGAAAGTATCGCGTATGAGAATATAACAAAATAGAATTTATATTTAGAAAAATAATCGTTAGAAT
>SCLD01135738.1:0-23937 GCA_004367895.1 Oikopleura longicauda
TTTCATCATTTTTGAAGTTTTCAAAACTAAATGTTTTGTTCTTGTAGAATGATTTAACAATAAATATTAAAATAGGCATAACTGCAATTATGTGAACGATAGCAATGACTGCAGTACCAAGTGCATCATATTCAAACAATTCACATTCACCATCACAATTTGTCAGTTCTTCATTTATCATCCATGTTCCCGTTTCGCTATTCCAACGCTTATACATAGGAGAATTTTGCTAAAATATGCTTGAAATCATGGTAAATATCATTCAGAATCTGAATTTCAGGTGATATGATTCATATGAAAGATGCACAGTGGTATTTTTCCACCCGGAGCTCAATTTTTTAAACGACCAATGGTCGACCAGAGTAACTTTTTGATTAATCCCTTGCGGTCATTTTGAGACATTAGGAAAGTTCCTATGATGTACCAGTCCGGAGTAATGAGCTTGTACCAAATGGTCGTTTAAAAAATTGAGCTCCGGGTGGAAAAATACCACTGTGAGATGGACATTGAAAATACTCACAGTGACATCAATGATATAATAAATTAATATTGCGAGAATGACTAGTGGGGATATCACCGTCCAGCACGCGAATAAAAAATATCTGTAGATTTTATCGAATATGTTTTGTGGACTTCCCAACATCCAGCCTATTTCGCTGTACGAGGTTTTATTTGAATTTAATTTTTTGTTCGTACCCTTTGTACTCCGTTAAACGGAGTCCGTACTCTACGAGCTCCGTGCTAGTACCCGGTTATCTAGTACCCGGTTATAACCCTCAGTATTAATGATAACAGAAAACCTTCCTTAGCCATCTTCTTCCACCAAAGCCCCATCCAACAACCATAAATTGAAACAAACCAACGATCAATAATGGTATTCCTCCAGTACTTGTGTCAATTATATCCAGCCAATAATTTCCAGCTGGGGTCGTTAGAACAATGCCTGCACTGAACATGATCACGGACATGGCAGCTACTAGTATTGGTTTCTTGATGTTGTAACTGAAATTCATTATTATACATTTTTGATTTAATTTATCTTCACACGATATAAATCATACCCTTTGGACCTAAGGGCATCGTAAATCGGTGTAACAACACCCTCCGCTGTTCCAATCATTGATCCAAGTCCAAGTAAAATTACCATAAAAAAGAATATGACCGATAGAATATATGATCCTGGCATATCTGAAACTGCATCAGCAACAGCAATGAAAATAAGACCAGTCCCTGATGGTGCATCACTTGTTAGTGTCTTAATAGGTTTTGATTTTCCAGCATCGAAGCTTATGCTAACCAGTTCAAAATCTCAATTCAAAACTGTCCTTAGTAAAATCGCATTTCTCACGTCCGAAATTGACAACGATGTTTTCGGACAAAAAGTCATTTGGATATTCTGCGGATAATTTGTCGTACATTTCATTGAAATTTGTGAAAGTTCCTTCTGGTAAACTATATTTATTCAAAGCGGCATCCATAAAAGCAATTTCGCAGCTTTCATTTTGCTTCCAGGCTCTAGCACCAAGCAAAGAGAATATAACACAACTTGCAAAAAGACTTGTGCCACTTTAAGGAGGTTATAAAATTATATTTAATTGGTGAAATATAATAAACTTGATATAAATTTGCTCATATTTGTACGTTATTCATATACTTCCCTGTTTACCGTGGCGACAATAACAGAATCTCGCAAAAAGTTATGTGATCTTGGATTGTAAGACGAAAATGCAATGATTCCACCATAGCAAACCGAAAGTGAAAAGAAAATCTGTGAAGCAGCTCGAACCCAAAGTTGTGGATCAGCTATTTTATCCCAATCGGCTGTGAAAAGTTCTTGAATACCTTCTGCTCCACCATTTGATGTAAGACCAATCGATAAGAAAATTGTTAAAACTGCATATGGCATAAGTGCAATGAAATAAAGCGCAGCTCCTGTTGCCTTTGTATGATTTTACTAACTTGATTTTGAATTTACATCACATGTATTACCGTAATGTTATTCAGAGGGTCACCTTTATGGACTTAAAACCAGCCTCTGATCCGTTCATAAGGAGCATGAAGACAATCAACCATGCCAAAAGAAGAACCAAAGTCATTGGGTGTGTAACCCCTTTTTATCAAATGATAAAATCCGTCTTGCCATCCGATTACCAATTAGGATTGTTATGATGATAACATATATCATGCAGTATTATATGGTGGAGTCGAAATTATCACAATCCTGTGTATTTAACGCCCTCATTAATTGGGTAGTAATTATTGGCGATATCTAACGTCTCCCGGTACCAAAAATAATTTACTGATCCGGCCTTGACGCATTCCGAAACGGGTGCTAGGACAGAAATTCCAGAAAATGATCCAAATTGATCTTCGTCACTATTCAATGTACGATTTTCAATTGGACAAGATGCCCAGGGCAATGGATCTGAATTGTGCTAATGATTTAACGTACGGAATAGATATGATCCTACTTTGCATAGAATTAGTAAAGTAATAGAGAGCCCAACCCACTACCATGTTGTAGTACCAAGCAATGAATGTTGAAAGTATGACCATTGAGATACCAACTCCTGTGAATGCTCTTACAGATAGTTCAATTATTTTAATGTTTTACTGGTATTTTTTTTAAATTACGCGCTTCTTGGAATTACTATACTTATTCTTTCAAATATCAGGCCTGTGAAAAAGTGTGTATGACTTGATAGCTCCCTGACGCATTCTCTGGCCAATTGAAAGCTCCAAAGTCAAAGCCGGGACACCAATTAGAAGTAAACTGATGAAATAAGGTATTAAAAATGTCCCTCCGCCATTGGCCTGTGCAAGATAAGGAAATCGCCAAATATTTCCAAGTCCAACAGCAAAAGCAATATTAGCGCACAGAAACTGAAATTGATTTGGCCACTGTTTCCGGGCTTTGCCAGCCATTGAAACATCATTCTCTATATTTTATCGTTATCAATAATGAAAATATGCAGGAATTAAAAAAAATGTAACTTGCCTAAAACCGAAGTCGTCATTATAAAGATTCGAAAATCTAAAAAATCGGAACGTTTTGTCTTAAAGATTAAGAATAGAATTGGAATAGAATTATTTGTTTCCTTTCATTTAAATCTATAAAATTTTAAATGCATCAGCAAAAACTTTGCCCTCAGGCGAATCAAAAGCAATTCTTTTGTCGTGTATGGCATAGACTCTATGGGATGGTTTTATAGTCCACAAAGCATACAGTTCCGGTCGTTTTTTCTAAATTTCATTCAATGGAATTATCTTTCAGAAATATTTTTCCCTTCTATTGCACAACAGCCCATTTATTGCACAAGTTTAAACACTATTTATTTAAAAAATCAACACCGTTTTTCTAATTTCCAGTGTCCTAATTTTCGAACCCCTGGTATTTTCCATACCTCTTTTTCGCTAATCCCTTTTCCTACTTTCCTGTCGTAAAAATCGTATCCATTTCGTACTCTTCGCATTTCTTACGCCTTGTACTTCGTAAACAAAGAGTACCGTACGATCCGTATCTCGTACCAAAAAGCACAATGCCGTTCGTGGTCCTAACTTCTCAATTCTTACTCTGGAAATTTTCACGAGTAAATTACGAGAGTACGGTACTTGAACAAAGGTTTTCGTATAAACCCTGCTTTAGATCATAGCTTGGTATACAAAGTCTATGACAAAAAACTACTTTCAATATCTGCATAAAAGTCTACATCGTGTAAAGTTGGTCGATTAAGAGTTATTTATAGTCTTGGTATTAGTATTGTTGCCTCCAGCTGGAACAAGGTTGATCTGGCAGCTGATGCTCAATCCGGGTCCTTTGTAAAATTGAATTCATGAACAACTTGAATCTCAAGCTTCTTTTTATTCTGAAGTAACATGAATTGCGCGTCCCTTTATTATATGTTTTGATATGTATCATATTTTATGTGTTACGATAATATACAAGATGCTTAACGATACTTGAATCAAAGATTTTCAACGCACATTGTACTCTTAAAAGTATTGTTGTATTAGTTGGTTGAGCTGGCCAAGACACTTGGATGGTAATAATTACCAAATTTGAACGATAAAACAAACATGGTCAGCGATTTAAATTCAAGTAGTCAGTAATTGGGTCCTTAGAGACCCAAAGTACCAACTATGTATTGATGTCACATGTTTGCTCTTAAAGTGTTCGATATTGATGCACTACCTTTATTATGGTATTCCTTTATAGTACTAGTCGAGTACAATTTGTACCTGCGAAGTGATTAAAACAGATTAGATATTGTTCATGCATCCCGAAAACGGATTTTTTTTCTTATTATCAATTTTTATTTTACCAATGGGTACCTGAAAAACTTTACAGATAACAAAATATCCACGATTATCAACCATTCAACCAAGTTTTATGGTTTTTGAATCATTTAAGATAAGTTAACAACATTATTAGACTTCACCAGAATCGAAGGCATGATTGTAGATTTTGAACTTTTTGCTCAGCTCGTAATCTTATATCAGATCTCAGCTGTGGCTTGAAACCTTTTTCGTGATATTCCGAGCTGACTTTGATTATTGGTCGTCTACAATTATGTACTATTATTATTATTATATTTATTAAATGACCATTTCTGGCACGTTAATGTACAGAATACATGGGTTAGTCCGGCTCTGTCGCCTCAAGTGACATTACCCCAGTGCTGCAGTATGAAGTTTATTTCGGCATACTTCACCAGCTGATCTGGCTACTTGCACAGTACATTTCAAGTGGAACCTGCAGGTTAGCTTTGTCATCATTTCGCCCTTTGTAGGTTTGACACCATTCCATGGTCGCCGTCCTCAAGTGGGCAAAATCTAAATAAATATAAAATAATTTTATTCCTGAATTTAGATTAGGGGCTAATTTATTACATAAAATAACTTACCAGACCCTCTTTAACCTCGGTTATGTGCATGACCTTTTTACATTAAGGCCATACTAATCCCTCACTTACCCTGAGTAAAATTACACTTCCGGACTTACATGTTCCATTTCAGCCATTAGAACAGACCCAGCTGGCCATTTTGGATATGAAGATCTTCAAGAATATGAATCAGTATCGAGTTTACAGGTTCGTTTAATAACTTATTCATATCTTTATTCATACATCACGTGTTCCATGACCTGATATGGACTTCATGATAAAATCCGCTCATGAATGGACTTTTCAGGATCTAAATTCAGAAATTATTTTGATTTTGATCAAGAATGGTTCGTTCCTGAAACCTTCTAGATCATCTTTGAAAATTTCAAAAAGTAATTTTTCATTTTATTTCATTCTTGAATTATAAAATTCAAAGTAAGAGATAACTCAATTTTAGTATTAATACTGTCAAATTTGTTAAATTTTACGAACTTCAAGGAAAGTGAATTGGTAAGTACTATTCTGAAGTCCTTCATGTGTGTGATGATCTCTATTAAGCGATTAGATTGTAAATCCTACATTTATTTTTAGAAATCATGGCCTTCGGAGAAAATCCGTACCTCAAGTTCTTGGAAGAGTATGACCTGAAGTGTGGCTTCGGTGGTCTTCCCGTCCTTGAAGACTGTTTTGGTGATCTTCAACTGGAGCCATCGTTTGTGCGGGATCGTGTAAGTACTTTACTTCTGTTTTGAATTCTAGAGATCTTCATGTCTTATACTTCATTTTCAGTTATGTCCTCTGATCATGGTGATCTTGAAGTCCCAGTATGAAAACAAGGTCCTTTGTGTCCTAAATGATTACTTCTTCTTCACCTTCGCCCCTGATCTTCAAGTTGGTGATCGAATGAATCCTTCTAAGTCTATTTCGTCCATGAAGTTCATTTCTACGTTCTTGTTTATGACCAAGGATGGAGACGTGCCTGAAGGAACAGTTCTTGAAGATCTCATCCATGAGTCATTTCCTGAGCTCGATGAATTTATTCGTAAATCCCCAATTGGACATCAATATTGTCAACCCTCCGTTTTCCCTTTCAAGGTCTTCGTGCATGCTTTCAATGTCGTCTTGAAGTCCGACTTCGCTCAGATCTTCAAGACTGTCGGACTTGATGCCGCCTCCGGTAATTCCTCGTCGCTTCGAGGTGAAGAATTGGTGTCTCGAAGTGGTGAACCTTTGCCTTCCGGAACAGTTCTTGGAATGCCGGCTTCAGAGTTCTTCAATGGCCTTCTCTTCTCCTACATAAATGCAGGAAATACGGACTTGATGGTCGCTTCAATAGGTTCAGTTGCTTTTGACTACTCGCTTGAGCGTAATGATACTGATTCAACATGCACTGGACCTTTTCCTGTAATTGGAACACCCGATGAAGTACTTCAGATGCGTAGGTTGGTATTTTGTGACACTTTTGTGATTCTTACGAACTTGAAGACCCTATATAATTTTATATTTCTAGACTTCAAACTTGGATTCGAAGTGCGGATTTTTGTCCTTCATATATTCCACTTGGGCCAATTTCTATTATGATGTCGAAAATGCCGCTCATCGAAGTCCGTATCGAAGATACCGGTTTCGTGGTTCGTGAATCCGTTCCCCAGGACTTCATGATTTCACATCCGGTTAAGAAGATGACCACTGGTGATCAATGGCGACTCATGTATGAGAATTTGTTGGACTTCGATGTTCGTCGTGGTTCACTTGATGGTTTCTTCACCCACGTAAAAGACCCACTCCTCATGCTTCACTATTTACTTCAACGTTCTGAAGATTCACACTTGGACACTCGTGGTTGCCTTGCTACCAAGTATCCAGTGTAAGTTCAATTCAAGTATTTCATGATCTTTTTACAGGATCTTAATAAGATAAGTCACGGTTTTCAGTACTTTTTATTGTATTATTTTTAATTTTGTTAATTTTTAGCCTGAAGCCCGCGATTCTTGATCAAGATCCCGATCGTGTTGACCGTCGTGAATGGAAGCAAGCCAAGGAGCAATATGATCGTTCCCTTGGTGATTTTATCGATCACTGCTTGTAAGTACTTCATGTTCATTTTAGCTTCCTTTTCGAACCATGACTTTAAAATAAAGACCTTTTCATACTAAGATGTGAATTCTAAAAGATATTTTCAGCCATTGTTCTACCTGCCGACATCGCTTCGGCAGAGTTCAAACACATGAAGTCCCCTCACCACTCTCTCTCGGTATTATGAGCAGAGCTGGTGTAGAGTGCATCAAGACCCAGCGCAATATCGTGAAACGGCCCACTGTTGATGATCCTATACAACCAGGCATGAAGATCGATACCTACACCACAATCAATAATGGTGTCCTTCTTTCCAGTTATCTTCGTGATACTGTTGGCCATTATATCCATTGTGTGGTTGGCCGCGGCATGAATGAACCTATTGGTTCAAAAATGTCTTCGTACTTCAAGTAAGTTATCAGGAGAGTTTTCAACTCAAGAAGTTCATTTCAGATTCTTAATCCTTGAAGTTCTTTTCAAGAAAGTTCCATAAATTCATTTTTAGGGGATATAAAGCCGTGGAAGGAATGACTTTTGGTCATTTCATATCCACAATCCCGCCAAAGAGTCATGGAACTTTGGCCTTGAGAGTTGATGCCGTTCATCAATTTGGACTTGAGTTCATGAGGGCCATCGCAAAGCATGTTCAGAACCTGATGAGTCCCATCAATTATCCTGAGTCCAATGAAGCAGGTCGCATTTATTGTGAACTTGTCCGCGAGCTGACCAACTGTTTCATGATGTACAGTCCAGCTCATGCTACCACTAACACCACGTACGTACACGTTTTATATGATATGAGTATTCAAATTATTTTTGTGATATTTTATTTGTTATATATGACTCATATCATTTTCTAGCGATCTTCATGTCCCTGAGAACTTCAAGATCTTCTGCAAGAGCAATTCCTTGGCCTTCTGTGTTAGCTGTCACTCTGACACTTGTTTTGTGAATGCAAATTGTCTTCGTGCATGTATGGTCGTGGTTTGGTATATGGATCATTTGAAGAAGTTGGATCTTCCTCATTTGAACATCGCGGCAGGTAAATTCTAAGTACTTCAAATCTAGTTTATGGTGAAAAGAAAAGTAATAATAATTCATTTCTGAACACTGTCCTTGTGAGTCTTACTTCTATCTTCAGTCTTCGGCTTGAAGTTCTTGGATGATCTTCAACAGCGTCACACCAAGCCTAGAAATTCGGATGGGTCACTTACTGTTAAAGTGCTCCCTCATAAGACCATTGGTGGTTTCTGTAAAGGAGCTGCTTTTGTTCAAAAGATGTGGTGTGACCCAATTCCTGCCTGGATGCTCACTAAGTCCGTCAGCCCAAAGGTCGCAAAGCGCTTCAATTAATCACGTTCTTCATGATCTTATGTAAGTGTTCATAATTATTATTAAATCCTTGAAGTCCTTAGATAGGGTGTATATTTGACTCTATATATGGTTTGGATTTCTAAAAATAAAAAAAAAATAAAAAGTAAAAAGTACATTTCAAGTTCTTTTCAGATTCAAACAGATCTGGACGTCAATTTTGGATTCTTTTTCTTCTTGAAGTACATTCCTTGCATAAATATCAGAAGGAATGGCTTCCCTCCCTGTGTAAAAAAGTCCTTTCATGTTCTCTGATTTATAAAAAATAAATAAATTTTCTTTATAAGAAGTCAAAAGAAGATCCTTTTATTTCATCTTGATGCCCTTACTCATCCTGCGTAGGTTTTTATGACGTACATCAAGTCTCACTTTCAATATGAGTCATCCGCTCACTTCTCTTCGTCAAAACCTACGTAATCTTGAGGTCCTCAAATTTTGATTCATCATCATTTCCCTTTTCTCCCTCAGAGTATGAGAAGGGAAAAGACAAAATTGATTTGATTCATTTGTGCTCTTTGTAGGTTCAGAAAAGAAAAATGACTCATTTCATGATTAATACCTTGAGGTTAAAGATCATCATGCACCAATAATACCCTTATCGGCCTACACACTCGAAAAATATATTTTCTTCTATGTTCTTCACGCGCAAGTATCGAATGGGAAGCCAGTGTTTCAACTTCTTCACCTGCAGGCTATTTTTATTTTGGCACGTGATCATCAGGTACTTTCTATTGTATATCCCTCCTTCCAAGATCTTAGTTGTGAACTTATTAGTTCTTAGAGATAAAGTTCTTAAGTTTCTATGAAAGGAAATTAAAAAATAAAAATTAGAGATCTTTAAGAGAGAAAGGATTATTATTCCTAAAAATTGAAGGACTTCATATTTAGTTGAGCTTCATGGGCCTACTGAATAGGGTTCCATTTCATTCTGATTTTCCTCAAGTTCAAATTCATTCACTTCTAAGTCTAAATGCTTTTAGTCTGATTTATTCGGTCCTCATGTCCAACGATGGATCTCATCGTCGTAATCGAAGCCAGATCAATGGTAGCCTGTCTCATACTTTTGAGTATTTTTACACTGGCCCCATCTGTTCTGACATAATTGTCACTGCAGATGTATATTTGCATATCAACTCTGTACATCACGATCGTCGTGGTCGAAAGCCAACCCCTTTTGAAAGCATTTCTAAGTTCATTTCAAGTTCTACTAGTCCTGAGAAGACCTTCGAGCTCTTCGGGGTATTTACCGCGATTTTTAGCCTTAATGAACTTCGCCGATCACTTTTTTGTTATAAAAGCGATTGGCCTTCACTTTGGGAGGTTTTGAAGGACTCCGAAATGGTCAAGGACCTACTTCACGGTACCGGTCTCGAAGATCTCGACAGTTTATATGTCGAATTTCGTCCTCTCGGTTTGGAAGGAACCGATAATCTTCATATTTGCTTGATCTTCAAGTGACGTCCTATTATTGTTCATTCATTATAATGAATATAATTGATGAAGGTCATCAGACATTAGAATTTTTATTTACTGGATCCAATAAATTAGCATTAATTTTAATTTGCTTCTTTTAGATTAGTTCATCAAGATCTTTATGGCAGATCAACGTCCTGCCGATGTGCTTTCAACTGGTATCCGGTTGAATGGTCTTAGCAATCTCATTGATGTTGGAGCCGCTCGTTCTTTGGAAACCCTGACTCAGCTTTTGGAACGTCGTCCGATTCGCATTCCACAATTGGTGGCTACAATCGATAATGCACTTGAAGTCCTTGATGTAAGTCTAGTAAATAATTACTTATGTCGAGTCTTAAGAGACTCAGGGGTACATGGAAAGTTCTTATCAAGATCATAACATTTTATTTAAGCCTGTCAGTGTCTATGGCCATTTACGAAATGCTCAGGCCGAGGTTAAAAGACTCGAGGACGTTTTAATGGGCAATTTGTCTATTTTGCTCGAGAATTTGAAGGTCATTATTATAATTTTTGAATTTCACTAATAATATGTCATATTAGGTCATTTCAGGTCATTTAATTTATTCAAATTTAGCACGTCGCTGAGACTTGTTCCAAGGACGAAGCTCATGATCGATTACACGCCGTTTGCCGTGATTTTGGATTGCCCCTTTCGCTCGATCCTGATGAGATTGGAAAGAGTCTACGTCCTATCATCCCCCATTCTCTCCGAGTACTTCAATTGGACTCCGACCATTTCAAGTATGAGACCTTTGGTCAGAAAGTTGCAAATGAAATGTTTGCTTTCATCATGGTTTCAAGCAATTCTTCCAAGATCTTGAGGGATTCTCGATATCCCGCTTGGACTCATGATGTACCTTCCCAACCTGGTCACCCTCGCTATGTTGGTCCAACTGGTCTTCAAAAGATGTAAGTGTTCTTCACGTTCAAAGTATCTTCTTTAAGTCTTTGTTAAGTGATCGACCCATTGATCTAACTCCCTATATTCGAAAATCAGGAGTCTCGAAGATCTTCAATGGTAAGGAAGGCCGTTTGGATGGCTCTTGTCTTTATCACCTGTTGAGTTGGAATATGGATATTCTCAACTCTGCCTGTACGAACTTGAAGTACCTTTCTCGTCTTCCCGACCCTGCTAAGGTATTCGAAATAAGATCGGAAAAATAATTTACAGCATATATATATTATATATAAAATATACATATAATATATATATAATATAAAATATTTTAAAGCTTTAGTATTGATATTCGATTTTCTTCATATTCTCGGTCTTCAAGTTTTTAATTCAGTCTATTCACACTAAACGGGGTCCTCACCCTTGTGTTGGTATGACCAAAAATCGTATCAAACTCGTGGTTCAATCCGTACTTGATGATCCTTCAAAACTTGATTCTGTGGTCGATGAGCTGAGTCTCTATATTCTAGAGCAGGCCAAGTTTCACAGCATTGTCACTAAGGTAATTCTCAGGCTTTATATATCTATATAGTACCTGGATGTGATTTAAATTTTTCCCTTTTAGACTTCAACGGACTTGTTGGGTTGCATGACCAGACTGTATCACAATCAAACTAGTGGTCTTCAGCATTTGAAACAATTTAATCGTTTCAATCGATCATCACGCAAGTTGGGGCAGCAAGTTCTTGATTCTTTTTGTGAGACTACCAAATTTGATCGTCTCACTTCTGGTCTTGAAGATCTTTCACTCCAATACGTGAATAAGTTTTTGGCTTCTTCCACTTTTCCAATCGAATTGTTAGAGAAGCCTAGACTTATTCTTGACTTCGGATCTTGCAAGTTCAATTTTCCGGGTTAGTTACACTTTCAAGTTCAATTCGAGATCCTTTTTAACTTCACTTTTAGATGCAACTGGAATTGTTGATGATGCCTCAATTGATCCAAATGGGTTGGCTGCGGCTATAGCTCGTGCTGAAGAGTTCCCTGTCGGAAAAGTTCCTCCAAGTCCAGTTTCAGCATCAGATTTGTTGCCAAGTGAAGATCTTCCCACTTTGATGACCGATTATGACTTGAATCGACGTCTTACTCAAGTACAGAGTAATCTCATCGATTCATCAAGTTCAAAACGGCGTGGTACGTCCTTGCTTCAGCCTGTTCGTCGAACCAGTACTGGATCTTCGATTTTGAATTCAAGTTTGTCTTCGAGTTTCAGTGAATCAACTGTATCGACTCCTGATTCTCAAGTACTTCGACGACCACTTGCTCGAACTCAGTTAGGTCTCCGTCAGATTCTACGTACGTCCAGTTCAAATGTCGCTGAGCCATCCGTTGCTTCTTCAGGTACTTTATATAACCAGTGGGCAGTCTTTTTAACACGACCTTGACGATCAATACACAATAGTAATATAAAAAGTCCACATAAGGCACAGATATTGTATATTTATCGTCAAGTCAAGTTCTATCATTTAAGTGCCTCCAACTGGACTCCCTGGTGAACCAGTCCAAGATCTTGATGAGCGAATTCTCAATATGGCCGTTGGTCCAGAGGCTGGTCAAATTTCTGACGAAGAAGAGGCTCTTCTAGAAGGTTCTGGTCTCAATGGTGATTCCATGAATGTCGATTAAAGATGATCTTCAAGTTCTTATCCAAGTTTCATTTCCAGTTTTTTGGAAATTGTTTGGATATCTAGGATCTTAGTGTCCCAATTTAGGATTTCGATTTAGATTTTCAGACTGCCACCGTGATCTGTATTAGGACTTGAAGATTTATTTCAAAGTTTAGATATGAGTCGTAAACGATGTCTTCGCCCTAGATCTTTGGCTGAACTGTCTATAAGAAAGTACTTGATGATCGATTATATAGATCAGCTGAAGAATGAGATTATTTCATTGCGGTCTGATCTTATGGCTCGTCATAATCAGTTCACGTCCATTTCAAGACAAAATTCTTTAAATGTCCTTAGTTTACGACGTCAATTGATTGAGTCTCATTCTCAGAATAAGACCCAGTCTGATGCGCTTGCCGAATTACTTGATGCTCAAAATGCTTGGTCCAATCGTTTTGATGAACTTAATAAAGATCGTCATGTCTTGATGCGCAAAAATCACTTTCTACGTCTCAATATCGAAGTACTTCGAAGTGAATCGTTTACTACGGTTGTAGACCAGCATCCTATTCGTCGTGTCAGACGATCTTCATGTCCTTGAAGTGCTGTGAAGAATTAGGATCACCATGCAAAATTTTATTCCTGAATTATATATCCATATTAGAATATATATTTTTAAGAATGTCAGCTCCACCTACTGGATCGGAATCCGGTGAAAAATTGCATGGTACTCGAAAGTCCATAAGTACCGTACTTGGACGTACAAGATCTGAGTTACGTCAATTGGCCGATGAAGGATATCTTCTGAACTTGAAGGATTATATGAAGATTCTCGATGCTCATGATGATCTTCAATTGGACATGAAGGCTCATAGAATTGCATTCAAGGCCGTTTCAAAGCGTTGTGCTATGTTACAAAAAGATCTTGAAGCAGCCAGGCCTGATCCAGCAACTTTCGATGCCCTTCGATCTTTGGAGGGTAAAGTCACCGATCTAGATCGTGAATTGGCGACCTATATGCTGGATCTTCATGAGACTATGGACAATAATCCTGACGGCCTTTATGATTACGCCTGGAATGTACTCAACAGTATCCAAGCTAGCGTTGATCAGATGAATCCAGACTTCTGTATTCGAATGTTGACTGCAATGAATACAACTATCCAAGGTCTTAATTTATGAACTATTAATTTATGGATCATTTGGATTTTCTGTCCATTTTAAATACCATGATTACTAGTTCATAAATTTTGCTCAGAGTAGAAGTACATGAAGTCCTTTATGATTTCTTTACTTCGTCACATACTTGACTTTGTATTCTGATATTGCTATTTACAGTACAGAGTTAATTATTAATAAATAAAAATAAACAAAAATTCAATTGAAAAATTGAGTAGATTGGAATGATTTTACTTTGATTATTATGTTGAGAGATGTTGTTTAAGTCCTTAGTCTGTGTTGAACAGTCTGTATTACGGACTTCAGGTACTTAGGTCTGTTTGAAGATCGTGTGAAGTGTTTCTAGAGCTTCTTTTAGGCCGATGTTTATCTCAAGTCCTAGTTTTTCGACTAGTTGATATCTTTCTGATGGTAAATCCCAGTCGATGACTACTAGATCATCGTCTCCAAGATCTTCAAGTTCATGTTCGCCCGAATTTACCCATTCTCCATCCTTCAAAATTCTTATTTCTTTATTTGCCCACTCGTGAGCATCTTTACTGAGGTCTTGAAGTTCTAATAGTTTCTGTTTCACAATGGAAGCTTTGTAGCAGCTGTTGACTTGTCCGCAGTTTTCACATCTATCATTATTCGATTCATCATGTTGACATCTACCTTTATAGAAGTTCTTTGCTATTTTGACTGCCATTTTATCGGTCATCAATAAGTACCTCAAGTCCTGTGGTAGTTTCAGAAATTCTTGAATCCATATTGACGGTGCTGTGTGCTTCAAGTGCTTCATTTCAAACTTTTTATCGGCGGTAAGAATTGAATTAAAATAAGGGTAATTTGTATTTCTTCTTATCCGCCTTTTCATGTTCTTCAGGTTGTCAACGAAATATTCCGTAAGTTCTTCATATTCGTATACTGGTCTTGCCGTTTTTAACAGTTTCATCAATCTTGAAGTCCAACTGCTTCTATGAATATTCTCCACGGACATCATATCATTTCTTTGAAGTACTAACCATTGTGGGACATACATTTTGTTAAACATTATGTATTTCGATTTGGTCTTGATGTACCTGTCAATACTCCTTTTAACTGCTTTTTTGATCTTCACGTTAATTATCTTATTCGATTCAAATTCTTTTTTTAGAACTTTGGCGGTTCTGAAGTTTAAGGACGTGTTGATACCTTTTTGGAATTTCTGATAATCATTATTATTCCAAGCTGATAAATAAGCACTTCCGTGATTGAAAGTACCTATCACGTACGATTTCACAATCGTGCTCTGTGATTTTTCACTTTTAACCACTCTTCCAAAAGTCCTTAGAACATATCGAGCTGTCTTTACTTTTTGAATTATATATCGAACTTGAGGTCCAATATTAAGTGCGCTAGTCATTCTTATGCCTAGCATGTTCATTGTATCTTGGTGATTTATTTTCTCACCGTCAACTTCAAGATCTAAATCGACATTCTGATCGTTCAAATAAAATGTTTTCGAAACATTAAGTTTAATGTTCAAACGGTCACAAAATTTTTTAAACTCCAGGACCGTACGTTTTATATTGAACTTCATGATTTGAAGGTCATCAGTACTGTCTAAGAAGTTCGCATCATCGGCGAATGTCAGTCCGATGGCTGTCACCTCATTATGAGATCCGGTCATCAGGGTACAGAACATCACTGGCGACCAGCAGGACCCCTGGGCGAAGCCCCTTGGTGCGGTCTTGAAGTTCTTCGATTCTTTTCCTTCAATCTTCACTTTCGCTGAAGACTGAATAAGAAAACTTTTGACAGTGTCAAAGGCCCCATCCGTTAGTCTTCCATCAAGTTCGTTCAAGATCGCCTCTATATCTGGTGATCCAAACGCATTACTTTGATCCGTTTGGATCACCACATAGAATTTGCCAGATCTTCGAGCCAACTTCTTCTTCATGTCCGACACAAGCATCCCGATACTATAAGCACTACGGAAACCATATTGTGACTTATGCAGCCATCCACGTACTTCACATGCCCTATAATATGTTTTTGCATATACTTTTTCCAGACAATTTACCAAAGCACATGAGATCGTGACCGGTCTACAATGTTTGTAGATTTCAATTACTGGTTTCTTAGGTACAGTCGTACTCTTTTGAACCCTAAAGTCTTGCATGTAACGGCCTGTCCTTATAAATTCGTCCATGCAGTCGGACAGCATGTTCCATCCATCGGACGTCAAGTTCTTCAATAGATTTAATGTAACTTCGTCGGGGGCATAACTGTAGTCCGAACCCTTGCCATCCAATACCATCATCTTCAAGTTCGTCCAATAGTTTTTTGATTCTTTCTTGAGGCGGTTAAATGAAAAACGTTTATCCCCTACAGGAGCCGGGGTCATCGTCTTTTTATTTTTGGACATATTTCCCCTTTTAATGAGCTTCAAGTTCAAAGAATTGTAATTCCATGAAAGATTATTGAAGAACTTCGCGGTTCCATTTCTAGTGAGCCATTGTGGAAATGTCGTTTTTTCATTCTTGAAGATCTTCAGGAGTTTCCACATGTCACCGGCACAGTCCAGTCGATTGATTTTGTTTTCCCATAGTTGCCTTTTTGCCTTCTTTTTTGCTTTATGGATCTTCATGTTCAGTTCTAAAAGCTTGGGGTGTCTTTTAGCGTAAAATCCACCCACCCCTTGAATATTATTATCGACCATGAAGTCCTGCCTTTCTTTCTTCGCTTTGATCAGATCTAGATTGAAGTTCAAATTTTTGGAATTAATACCCGTTTTGACGCTTTTTGTAGGCAAGCATTTTTTGCCCAAGGTCATCATGGTTTTTAATATTTCATCAGCATTTGAAGTTCTATCAAGTGTCTTCTTCATTCCACCTTCTATTTCTTTAATTACTTCAGCTGAGATTTTCTTCTGGTGTTCATTATCGTTCTTCAAGGTCTTCTTTGCATATACCGTTTTCTCTTCTTCAAGATTTCGATTTGTATTCAGTGTAATACACCAGATCCTATGATCAGATAATTTTTCGATGTTACTTTGTCTCTGATCTAAGGACTTCAAGTTCAAAATATTTTTTGACTGATTCGTTGCGATTACATCAATCGAAGATTCAGTCCCTTTGTAACTCATGTACGTTTTTTTATTTTTTAATAAATTTGGCCATATAGTTTCAAAGCTTGTCTTCAGAAGTTCTTGACCAAGTTTGTCACATTTGTTTTTTGGAACATCATGTAATCTCATATTGAAGTCACCCATTATGATTTCATTATTGGTCTTGAAGATCCTTCCTATGTAACCGCCCATCCATCTGATGAATCTGTACATTGCAATTTCTTTAGATTCTTTGTCCCTCAAGTACTTTTCACATTGTAAATAAAAAGGTCCTTTTCTGGTCGGACTTCTGTAGAATACTGTTAAGCCGATATTTGGATCACCTTGAAGGATTATCGAAGTTTCGTACCAACTGCTTTTGGTCATCATCATCATTGTACTTAACAGGACTTCTAACTAAATGGTCCTGGATCATGTAAACGTAAACACCATATCGTCGCGGCTGAAAATAATATCCGATTCAATAAATCTAAAAAACATTCATTATTTCCTTACCATTTTGTTTTTCACTTTAATTTCTTTAACTTTTGAGCAATTACTTTTAATCGATCACAATAATGCACCCCAGTTTTTTACTACTTCGATCCCAAATTAGATGGGTTAAGTTTTATTAATACTCATGTGACTTCAACATAAAATCGTCAACATTTTTAATTCAATCAAAATAAATGTATAGCGGACTTACTCCACAATTAACAGAATTGAATGCCTACTTCAGTTATGTTTTTGAGTCGAAAAGACCTGACAATGATGAGAAATCATTTGACGTTAGGGCATACATTTTACGAGATGGTGTTTTTATCGATTACCGAGAATCTAAGATTTAATAACCAGCTCAGATTGTTTGGATTATTTTGAATAATGACTGATTCAATCGCTTATTAGCACAAACCAAGAATATTCAATGAACCATAATCCATTTTGAATGCATAAAATATAAATTATATAATATTAACAATTTGGAAAAAAAAATTCTCAACCAACTTTAGCATGTCCAAGTTTGCGCTTCGGTTATGGCAGTTCAAATCATTAACTGGTACATACAACTTATCATCTAGTTAAGCAATAAACCAGTCATCTGCCTTAAATAAGGGAAATGATATAATAACGTGAGAAAAACTATGTCAATATAGAATTTTCGAAAATTTTTGCTTGTTGAAAATAGTCGTTTTGATTTTATTAGTAACACGGGTTTGTGGTTTTCAAACTAGCTCTTTTTGAAACCATGTTCAAAAACACACGAAACTGCTATTTTGAGATATGTTAAGACGTTCTATTAAAATGCACTTATTAACATGCTGAAAACATGTTGGAGATTATCGTTTGGATAAACGTGAATATTGTTGCAGTTAATGAGAATGATCAGATCCATGTATAAATCATGACCTTTTTAGTTGTTTCATAAATAACAACTTTGAACATCATAAACATACATATATATCTTATTATATAGGGGGTTTAAGATTATTTTATTCGACCAAGAAAATATATTTTATAAAAGTGACGTATCGAACAGTTGGTGTTACATCTTCACTTGAACCTTTAATCATTTTTGACCACCGCGGTTAAGAGGGACTAACCACCAATCGATACTAAGATATGACTAATGTGCTTTGGAAAACTTATAGGTTGTAATTTCGTGTTGGCCAAAACATTTGGTAATTATGAAGTTACCATATTTAAACCACATTAAAGTAATCCTTATGCTTTAAATGGATATTTCACACGCTTGTTGACCGTCAGGTTACCCTCTTGGACACAAATCTTTTGTAAGGGAGAGCAGTGAGAAAAGGCGTGGGTGGTGCAGAATTTTTACAAAACATTTATGTCTCAGGCTGGTATTATCGAAAAACACTTTTTTATAAATTGGGACCGTTCATTTAGATTGCCAGTGTATATTTGTTTTGATATATTAAGGATGTTTTCACGCCCGTTTGAAAGTTTTGGGTAATATGTACTTCACTTATATCAAAGTTTTTGTATTTGGTCTATCTCTTCCTATGTTAACTCACTTGAAAAGATTCGGGTCGCGTGTTCCAAAAGTAACAAATTCATCGTGAATACAAAACTGTTCTCCACGCCTTCTATTGTGAAGATTCTGGGCCAGCCCAAAAATCATCTAATAAAACCCACTTCTGCATACAATGGTGTCGAATCCCTACGTGATATCGATAATCAAGTGATTTTCAGCAAAATTGAAGTTGCTTTATCTTACTATATAATATAACCAATTTGGATATCGTACAAAATTTTCAATATTTAATTTTCAATATTGAACTTATTGTTTTATCAAATGATTTAATCTGAATTAGAACTTACTTTTACGGTACTTGATAAATCACTAGTGGTTTCTAAATGAATCTTGAAACATGAAATTAATTTTATAGGAACGCCTCATACATGCCATTCGACATGTCATAGAATAATTCGAGTCGCGAAATACTAATGAACAAAAAAATCTGGATTTAAGCCTACAAAGGTCAGTAGTTATTATGTCAAATGATGTAATGAGACTGTCGTTGAATTCTTATTTTCCAAAAAACGTGTTAGATTTATTTCGATAAATCAATTGTCTTCGAACTTTGATGTCGCTTTGTATGTTCAAAATCTGCATTTTCCATCGGAAATTGGTCGGATGTACTTTTTGTTACTTTTTGTTAATAGTCCACTCATTTTTTTTATATTTAGTACCAACCGCAAAAAATTTCGAAAGCTGTGTGAGCATTTAAATACTTCAAGTTCTATTCGAACTTCCGACATTTTGAATCATTCGGAAGTGGACCGGAAGTGGCCAGGCAAATTTCCTACAAGTATACTATTGAATTCTTCCTCAACCTGGAATCATTTTCGAAATAGAACACTTCATTCTGGTGATGTCATCTTAGGCCGCTTAAATTCAGATTTTGTTATAAGCTATTTTCTGTCTTTTATTGTACCAACAGATAAACTGTAGAGCTTCAACCATCAAGAAATATTTTCAAGGGTACAAAATCCGATATTACTAGTCTTTTTCACAAAAAAATATTTGTATAAAATTGAACGTTGCAAGAATTGCTAAAGGTTGTATTAGATAATATTTCTTTTGTTTGGTAAAGGGTAGGATTAGTTGGGATTGGTTATTATCGGGAGTCCGTTATCCGAACTTACCGTTAATGACCAGATTCAGAATATAAAGCATTTTCGAAATTTACAATACAATATAAATAATATCATGTATACTAATTAATATTATGAATATGATTTTTAATTAGTTATTTTGCATGTGGGGTTAACGTGAGCATAGGTACTGATCTGGGTCAAAAGGACTGTAGATTTATTAAGTTACTACACTTTAACATCCGAATAATAATGAATATCACGAATGAATATAATTATATCAATAATATATATTATTACTTACTTTATATATTATTTATTTGATCATTTCGTTAAAGAGAAAACAATACGTTGCTAATGAACATATGGACTACTGTAAGTTCTGATTTACAGCTTCTTGGTATCTAAGTGACAAGTACAAATTATATTTTAAGGGAATGAAACAATTAAAGTTATATCAGCATCTCTCATCGGCATCCTTATCCTGTGTTTCGCAGTTTTACTAACATGGTCTCATATAAGATTCAAACGTAACCAGCACAAAAAGGTTTTTTTCTTCATTTAATTGCAAAACATATCATATGTTACATATGAGCGAAAAAATATGTTTAGGGACGAATTGTCCGCAAAGTTCTCGGATATAGCGAACAAACCTCAAAATCAGATATTGATGAAAAATATTCTGAAGAGTTAAAACTTATAAGTTCAATTTCGACAAAATCAAGCTGGTATTCGAATTTGACAAATCAGAGCTCGCTAAAAGCTTGACACGACTCCCTTATTAAAGGTTACTGACAAGCTTTACGCAAAATAATAAATACAATTTGAAATGCCTATTTTCACGTTGCAATCATTATCCCATTTGGCAAATGATGTCATAACTTTAATGTTACTTGTTTCTATTTTAAGTTCGACTACAATCACAAATAATCATGAACATATTTGTATTGATATAAACTGTGGTATTTATGTATTCAAGCTATGATCATTTAAGGTTGATTCAGTTATTCTGTATAATTGAGATACCTATACGGTATAGACTATACCGTATGGCTTCAGACAAACCCTAAACTTGATTATCTATGTGGAAACCCTTAATGATTTCCGGTCTTGGTAACTGTAATCGACCTTTGTGAACGGACACATCACGACACACTCCCAAGCGGTTCAAACGCATCGAACAAACATATCATATATTACATATGTAACATGTCAATCTTCTAAAGCTGAAATTCTAACTTATTTCTCTATATAGATTTCAACCATGTGGTTTACTGGTTACTTTTATACGTCGTATTCGCATTTATATATATATGTATGCATCATCACTTTACCATATCTTTATAGCGATATTTTAATTTCTTGAGGTATACGAAGGTCTGTTAGACGCTCAAGGTCAAACCATAGACCACGACTCGTGGTGACCGGTTAAGATTTTTTAAGTAAAACCGGGATTACCTAATCTATCCCCAAAACGGCGATTTCACATTATCGTAAGCGTTTAACCACCAACATTTCACAAATGTCGGATTATATCCGGCCTTTGAAAGTTTGGTGGAACTTCCAAATACGTGTCAACATTGTTTTAATATTATACGTCATATGTTATAACTCGTCATCTTGAATAATTCATATAAACTTTATAAAGGTACCACCCTGTTGCAGAATTTTCTTATCTGATATGTAAAATCGAATGTAATAGTTCATATCGTATGTTACAACATTGATATTAACTACATTGTTGAAACTATTACCGCTTGTCCAAGCGGACTGACTAGTCATCGATGGAACATAATTATAAATCATATATTATATATGATACATACCGTATGTTACATACCGTATGTAACATACCTCGCAAACGAGTCGTCTGAATTTATTAATATATGGAAACGACAATCAGACTGATTGAAAATGGATTTATTTTCATTTCTCTTCTTGAGACAAGAACAAAATAATTTTCACTTGTTTAACATTCACCACTGATGGTATCCTTAATGATCAGATCGGCGTATGGAAAGACTGGCGTTTTAAACAAAATGATGTTGGAGATGAAAGTCGTGACGATATATTCTTAGCTTGATTTCAGTTTTTTTTTCAATTTAATTGTCACCTTCTCAGAGAACTGACTAGGATCATAATTTAAAATTTTCAAGTTGCTCAAGTGTTATATTATAATTTTAATGGTTTAGATCTTGAATTAAACGCAAATTGCGTCCTTATTAAAGGGATGGAGCAGAGTCAGGATTGAATCCTAGAGTGGTCAATGTAATCTCGCCCACTTTGTTCGTTTGTTTTCGTAAAAGCAAAACGCGAAACAAGCGAAAATAATGTTAACACTAAATTATTGGAATTTACGGGACGGCGTGAACTTTTCGAAAAATTGATAAACAGCTCTAGAATGTCTTAGAAATGTAACCTTTTCATCGATATTCCTCATTGGCACATTTGTCATTGCACATTTGCATGATAATTTTTAAAGTAGCGAATCTGCATTGGGCCATGTAATATGGCCTATGTTGAAAGGAATTCAAAATTATATGATATAATCTACTATGTATATAATATATTATATAGACCATATCACATAGACCAAGTGACATTGTTCATACTTTGGATCATGGCTCCCTAGGACGACCTTTAATTCACTCGTCAAATTTCAAGGACTAGTCGTCCTCGTCCTCAGTAGTCCCTTGGATGTTATGTTCATTGGCAACTCATGGATCGGACTCTAACTAATGCTTTTTGCATTCTTATTGGTCAATGATGTCGATTTGAGGAGTTCTTGCATTACTTCTTGCAAAACTTGAGTCAGTTAAGTGTATCAAAGGAAGTCTGAATAGACCTAAATAGACTAAAATAGACTGTTGAAGTGTACTAGAATCGGAACTCGTTCAATGTATGTTCATTTCTTTATTTAGCATCGTTAGAATTGTACATTTCGTACACAACTCATTTTTTTTAAAGATTGAATGATCTCCTCAAGATTCAAGAGATCTCACTCATTGAACGATGGTTTCAGACGTTTATCTTCGTTTTAAATAACATTTTTTTTCGCGTTTTTCATCCATGAACGATCGGTTTGGATCTCATCATAAAAATGCATTTCATTCAAACAAACTAACTTGGATATGCTTATTTTCAGGTTAATCAGTCTGGATCGCGGTATATTATGCATACTAATATTTCACATCATCCGCTATAACATCTTTATAACAAGTTGTAAATTACCACTCACATGTGGAAATATATAATTTTATCATGACAAAAAAATCGTCATTTTTGGTGAGTTGAACTCATATTTTGCGTATTGCTATTAATAATGTGACCATTCTGAGTTCGAGTCATTGTAGCGATCAAAAAGACTAATTTATATTTTGCAGAAATGATATTATTGAGAAAGTTTAATTATTACGTTTATGATCATCTCCAGTTTTTTAGAGCTTAGCTCATTAGAAATTTAGATGAATTCTTTGAAAGGTTGTTTCAATGTCAAAACGTGTTATTTGAGTGGAATTTAGCTTGAGCGGAAGTTTACATGTTAAACGAAGGATTTTATGCATTTCTATATCTGACCCCTGGGGTTGAAATTCAAACGCTTCACCAAGAACTAAGACTACTGACGTCACATAGAACGACCTCAATTATGCTTTGATCACACATTACTTAATTACTTTTGAGTTATTATGTTAACTGTTGAAATAATCTGTAATTTGAAAAATATTTCCAATAAACATACTGTAGCTAACAAATGTGTAAGGCATTTAAAGAGGCATTAAAGAATTAACTTTAGCAAAATCAAACTATGAAAATCTATTTGATTGAGCGGGCGTCGAAAAACGTTTTTTTACTAGACAACTAGTCAGATAGAATTTTTCAGCAGCTTTCAGACTTTGTATTTGAAATTTCTCTGTGACGTCACATGACTGAGAAATTTGACTTTAAATTTGACTTTAAGTAGTCGAAAAAAGCCGATTCTTGCCGATTCTTTGCGAAATTTTATAAAAACACATTCTAGATTTAATTTTGAACTTGCTTGAAACCGGACTTTAAGAATCCATTTTAAGAATCCATTTCAATCGATTCAGTATGACTCTAGCTTTAACACAAGGGTAGTGGCGACCGAGTCCGACCGAGTCTGCAAAAACGACAGGCAAAAAACTGCCAAAAATCGCATATTTTGCCGAAATTTCAATTTTTTTATAC
>SCLD01135850.1:0-23892 GCA_004367895.1 Oikopleura longicauda
AAAGTGAGACCTAGTTAAGAGAAACTAATTGATGGAAAAGAACCGACTACGCGGTTCATCTTAACTAGGATGTAACTTTACATTGGGAGGAGATCAAATCAGACGTTATTTGATGGGTGGGTCATAAAAAAGATCTCTTCTCGCGAGAAATACTCCCTTGCGAATGCTTATTTAATAAAAATAAACCAACCAAGTAGAGTTATTTGTTCCTTTTATTATTTTATCTCTTGCAGAATTTTTAATAATGGTTAGATAAAAATATAAGAACAAACATCTTCTCGTATTCTAGGGATCACTTAGTTGAAGTATAATTCGGTATTCGCTTAGTTGAAGTATAATTCGGTATTCGTAAAGTGAGACCTAGTTAAGAGAAACTAATTGATGGAAAAGAACCGCCTACGCTTAAACTATTGTTAAGCATGTAACTTTTACATTCATATATAGAAGTGGAAATTCCGATTTCAAATTTAAACCCCTAGCGTCGGGATTTGTTTAATTTTGAAATCTATGATTCCCTTTATTAGTTCTATAATTTCCATTTCTTAGTTTCTCTGTCCTGAATTAATTGTTGAGTTTCATCACCCATCTTAATTCGTATTCAGGGGTTTGAAATTCAAGCAATTTTTTCTGGGCATCAGCAGCCGTGAGTGGAGTTTGAGTTTGTTCTCCTATGACCAGAATCTTTTCTGGGCGACGAAGTGGTGGAATCCTATACGCTTGAGGGCGTAATGGGATTTGGTACTTCAACGGCCAAAACCAGTCAAGGCTTCCTTCTTGCTCGACACATTCATTCAATCTAATCGATAAGTAATATCGATGCCGATTGAGTTGAAAAGTCTCCCCCGGAATTGTGAGTGTGCATGCCAACGTTATTTGGTATACTTCTCTGGCAGTGATGCCTGAACATCGGTGAAACGCCTCCACCATGTCCAACATTCCATTTTCAATTGCCTTTTTAGCAGTTGAATTTCTTTCTACTTCAATGTACAGTTTTTGTAACTGTTCCAAAACCAATACCAAATATAAACGCTTTTTGGTCTCGATTCCCTAGGAAAACATTTTTAATATTTTTAGAATTAAACGATATTTTCTGCTCAAAATCCTACCTGCAACAACATTTCTGTTAATTCCCCAAAAACCAACACAATATGATCCAGTTGATCAAATTTGTTTGTTCTTTGTTGATTGCAAGCAGCAGCTGCATCAAAATCATCTGACCATAACGGAAACACGGCTCTGTTTCGTTTCTTTTCTTGAGTCGTAATAACCCGAGTTGTGTATGATCTCAAAAATTGTTGTGCTTCTGACCGGATCATCATCCTAAATATATTTTGACCGTATTAGAATTGTTGGTCCGATTCGATTAAAGGATTGGTAAATAGTACCAAGCAAGGAATAATCATTAGGGCACATTTACAACTGTCAATAGTTTGTTTGACAGTCCCGTGATTCGAATTATTTTCGAAGCCGTACAGATAGTATTACGACCGATGTTTTTCTCGATCGTCCACTTGCACTCGTCAAGTCCCATTTTAATGATGACACTTGAAATGATATCACCCCTTTGTGCAAATATCAGCCATTGATGTTTTTGGGCTTCGGAGAAGCCTAACCAATCATTCAGGAAGAAAAACACTTGCAATGGCCGATTATTTCGTCCCTCGAACTCCCAATAAAATGCCTCGACTGCTGTATCCGAGTCTTGATCTGAATCTTGATCCGAATCTTCATGGTCATTTTTTATTGTCATTCTGAACATAAGGCATTTAAATCAATTTCATGCTTGTTTTAATAAAACAATCCCTTATTTCAAGAATTGAATGTGGAAAACAAATGGGGTTTTGTCTCCCACTTGTTCTGGAAAAAGTTTAATCCAGATGCCCTTTCTTGTGGTAGCTACTTGAATCGTAGTTACTGCTTTCATCTGTTCAATTCTTGCATTCTTTTGTGCCTCCGTCCAGTTTAGCCATTCGAGATTACAGATCGTTCTCATTTGAACTGATGTCGTTCCGATCGTAATAAATGGTGTGTTAGGTTCATAACCTTCTTGTACCTGCATATCTAAAGTACTTAAAGTATTATTTTCATAAGGTTTACCTGCGCTAATGAATTTTTAATCAGTAATATAGTATTACTTATTTACCTATTTTTGGAAAATTTTAATGCTAAAAAATGCTTAGTTTGAAAAACTAATCCCTTTATTTAGTCGTAAATCGGTATATCACTCATGAAAGAAAACGAACTATCTTTTTGAACTTGTTTAGCCATTGTAAATGCTAACGCATCTTTACTAGTACTAAAATCATCCATCAAGTAGTGATGGGGCATATTACTATCATGCTTCCATCCGAATTGTTCACAAATTCGATCACGTGAAAAACCTAATTTAGTGGCCATTACACATAAAAGTCTACGAAATGTATGTTTCGTGGGTGGTTTTTTAAATCCTACTTTTAATGCTATTCTTGACATGATTCCTTGAATCATGACTGGATCTATTGAGCCTATACAATCAACTTTTTTAGAACCTCTTTTATGGTTTTTACAGCAATAAGCAGCGCCAGAGGTAAAGAATCGTTTTTTAAAACTTCTTTCCCGATGTCTACACGGAAATACAAAGCCTACCAACGGTTTCCCCATTAGAATCCAATAGTGGACCAGTAATCTTACTGGGCATAGAAGTGAGTCATCTTGCGCTAGTGCAATTGATTCATTACGCTTTCCTATAACGTTTCCTTTCGAAATATTAATGTGAAATCTAATGAAATTTCCATGTGGTAACTTGTGAAATTCCATGTTGTCCCATCTAAGTCTAGTCACATCAATCCACCGTCTTCCTGAGATTGAGCAAAATAATGTTACTAAGGCTGCTATTTTCCTACGGATTAGTTTTTCTAAACTAAGCATGACTGGTCGTTTAGCATCAGTTAATTTGTTATACCAGAGGTTTTTAATTAACTTTCTAATTCTAAATGGTGATTTAAGTTCAGCTGGTTTTGTACGCTGACCACCTAAAATCCTATATTCCGCAAAAACATCATAAAGTTTAAAGTGAATAGACTTTCTGATGTCCATGGGGGCATTAACTATTTGACACGTGTGTCGGACTATTTTTGTAAAATAGGCAGTAGAGAGCAAGTTTTTTCGAACTCGCCCCTTATTTTCAAAAATTATTTTAGAAAATGAAATAATGTTTGAAATTGTGACAGGATTATTTTGAAAATAAGTTTCAACTTCTTTTTCATTCACCACCATCACGATCTCTCTAAACGGAAAAAATTATTTGTTTTTTATTTGATAAGAAGTTTAGCAAGTTACCTGAGCCATTTTTTGTTGGAATTGCTCAAGTTCCTGCATCTTGACCGTGGTAAGACGTTTTTTCTCACCTTTACCGGACTTCTTCTTCTCTACCTTGTCTACCATTTTCTGTTTCTTCTCTTTGGGCTTCTTCTTTTCTTTACCTGTACCAGTCCGTTTTCGTTTTTCGGTCTTTTTTGGTCCAGTCGAAATTGTTTGGAATGATTTTCCAAGCCTCTCAGTGGAATTAGTGCCCGTATTTGTCGGTTTAGGCACTGCCCCAGTTGCATACCAGCCACAAAGTTCTAGTTTCGCGGATTTCAGATTGCCCAATTTGACATGACGATCATTGCCCGTAAGATGTTTTTGACAATCGATCATCTTGCGTCGAAGATCGCGACTGAAGGGCTCCTTTAATTGAAAGGCATCCTCATTAAGATTGAGTTCAGCATCAAAATCATGTTGATGTTGAAGTCCCAGAACTTTCGATGCGTCTTTCAGTCCCTGTAAACGACTGTACTTCGGGTTGTCTTTTTGGAGAGACATCGTTAGTCGAATTTTTTCCGTATATTGTCTGATGACCACCAATGTATCCGGAAAAGCATCGTACAATCTTTTTAACAAACGAACTGCATCTTCCAAGTAGAAATCTGCTAGAATGCATTGTTTGAGCTTTGTTCTGAGATGAACATAAACCACCTTAGGATCTTCTTTATCCATAAATAAATCAAAGGGTGGTTTGCCAAGATACCTTAATAAAGTCAGCAGGTTACTTGTTTTATCAATGTTAAATATAATTTTAAGTTTGATTTAAGGGCTCAGTTTGATAAACTGATCATTTTGAAACTTTTTTTAGATTAACTTATAAAAAAGTCCTTTTGAATAAGTGAATTAAAAATTATAACTCACGCGGGTAATGTAGTCCATCTGGCGGTGTACATCCCATTTGAACAGTAAATCTGATTTGGTTTTTTGACCGCCACATCATTATTGATCTTGTCGATTGTACTGTCACGTGTTTTAATGCGTTCTTCCAGTTCCTTTTGGAGCGCCAAACGTTTCTTTCTGGCTTTCGCCTTGATAGCTTCGCATTTCTTCACTGTAACACGTAACAGTGCATCGTGCTCCGGCAAAGACGGATCCTCCGTACCTTCCATGAAAGCTATTCTAAGACTTAAATTAGCTTTCGCGGTCTGTTCTTTGGCTTGTGCTTGTTTCATTTCAGCTAGTGCCTCTTCCACATCCGTTTCCGCTTGTGCGAATGCCTCATCTCTGCTTTTTCCTACTTCGTAGTAAAAAAGTCTAAATATAGAGTACTTAAATATGATTTTTAAAACTAAAATTACCTTTTCCTATTGATATCATCCGTGACATCAATTTCTATTGGTATCCGTGATATCTTTTCTTTCTTTTTCGGCTCTGGGTTTTCTGCCATACTTTCGAGAAAAACTTTCTAAAAAAGAATAGATTTTTAGTTTTAAGTTTCGCAATTTTTTTATTGCTCATTCGGAATCATTCTTGCCCTGGTCACGACCTCTCTGGTGCTCTCTGTTGTCTGACCAGAGCTATTCGATATTACAATTAATTTGGTTAAGGATGAGACAGATGAGAAAATGATTGGTTTTATAAACCAAGCCTTTTTTAAAAATTAATTTTTAAAGATTCTTTTTTAAAAAATTAATTTTATGGACAATTTTTAATTTTCAGTTTTCGTTTGGCTTGAAATCTTTGTAATGAATTCATTAGCTGGTACCAGATCTAAAATTTATTTTACTTTAACTCTTATTACTGAAAAATTGTTTGACTCACCTACAAACTCGCCTTGACTATTGATAATGAGCTTGTCCAATGGTACTTCCTCATTGTCCGAGTCGTTACCTTCTGGCTTGGAGTTAACTCCAATCAAATCTTTCTTTTGATTGACCTTTGGTGGAAAATCTTTTTTGATCTGAATGTACGGTTAAATAATGCATTTTTTAAGAAGTATTATTTTGCCTTTTAACTAACCTTTTTAACATTTGGTTCCATTTTGATGTCAAATGAATCGTCTGAAGATGTATCTTCACAATTTATTTTGACCACCAAATCTTCCAATTGTTCAGCCTCTCCAGCATTGAGGATGATACCCATGTTCTTGTTGAGATGAGAACGAATTTCGTCCCTATATACAAGGTCCGTTTTATCCGCGATGAATTTAGCCATTTGCTCAATTCGAATTTTCTTGAACGGTCGTTTCACCCCCTAAGAAAAAGTAAAATACCCTTTTTTCAGTGTTATCATGAATTACCTTGGATTTGGTACTTTTCTTCGCATTAACCTTCTTTTTGGAGATTTCCAATTCTAGTTCTTCCCCAAAAAGTTTTTTGGCCATTTGAAAACATGCGATTCTAGTTTGCGAGGGATAGATGTTTCGCATATCCGCCATGATTCGATTTTGATCGAAACGAATACTAGCCCATTCCATTGGAAATTGCTTTTCTTCTTCCAATTCTCGTTTTCGTAACTTGAACTCTTCAGTTCTAGTGTCCAAAAGTTTAAGAAATTGGTTGTTCCAAGCCAACAATTCCAATTTTCTTGAAGGGGTTAATAATGGATCCGACCAAACTCGGAACAGATTGTTTGGGCTACAGGGTTTACCAACTTCTTGACGCCAGTGATCAACATCTTCAACCACTTGTTGTCTCATTTTTTCGATGAACACCAAGTTGTAATCCAATTGTTGCATAGCATTAAAATCTTGCATACCAATACTCATTCTAAATTACTAAAATTATTTAATGTTCATTTTTGAGTTTTTTAAGGCCTAGTAAGTAATACTAGTCATTCAATCTGTTTTAAACAGAATACATTCCGTTTGCCAATTTAAATCTTGTCCCATTAACAAGACAGTCAGTCCAGTGTCTTCTCTGTTTGGCCGAACTAAAATTCTGGCCTCTCTCATCCAGTATTTAGCATTTACAAAATAGGTCAATTGGGCAGAAAAATTTTTCCAAGAAGCGTATTTTAGAGCTTTTCTTGCCATGTCTTCTTTTGCCAATTGTAAAAATGCTATTTTCGAACCTTCACATTCCTAAAAATAGTGATTAATATTTCGATCCTTTGATTAACATTAAGATGTCTTACCTGCTTTGCTTCTAGAAATAAATGTTTCAAAGTTCTTTGAAGCCCTTCATTGTCTTCAATTCTCATTCTTTTGATCAAGTTCAACTGAATTTTTTCCAACCAAATATTTGGCCAAGTAGAATGTTTCAGTGGCATTTCCGGTGCAAACCTAATGACTTTATCCCAATCGACATCCAAGTGTACGACCATTTTCTGAATAATAATAAGTATTACCACTTTCTGTATAAAATGTATTTTTTTAAAAGGAAGCCAAAAAATATTCAGAAACTGAATTTTTTGTTTTACTGGGCCCAGAATAATATTCTGGTCAAATACATTTAATTTCTTTCAGTCGTCCGATCTGTTGATTGGGTCATTTTCGTCCGAAAGACCAGTTCGATAGGCTGCAATCCGTTCCAGATGTTGTACTCGGTTGTTCAAGGCTATAACATCTCGAATTAATCGATTTTGCATTGATGTTAATTGTGCTATCTCGCCAGTTTGTGCAATTTGACCCGATCTCAATCTATCGTTTCTGTCGTTCATTCTTTGAATCGCTCTCAACCAAGCTTCTTCTTGGTTACTCATTCTAAAATTTTTCACAATCAAACGCTAAGTTGTAAAAGATTTTTTCATGCTCAGAAAATTAGTTCTGATCCTTAACTATGATATAGAACGTATGTGGCTTTTGGTTTTGTATTTATGAATCCCCAATGTTTTTGCCCATCAATAAATAATTCTTTTTCAGCTGGAATTACTGTTACCAAATCCATTCTGGTAAGTGTAGATCCCTTTAATAAAGGAGCAATTCCTATTGGCATTTCCCCGAAAGTGTGAAACAAAAGAATATATTTATGTGCTTTGTAATATCTATCTAAGTGTGTTGCTACTTTATTGATGATATTCTTTGGTGGAAAGGCAAATAAGATTTGTGATTTAACTGATTCGGGGTTAAAACTGAAAAAATCAAAACCTACACATCCTTTAAAATCCTCCAGCCCAAAATTGATCCAATTTTCACATTTAAAATTTGCCCTCGACGCAAACATGTCTATGGTTGGTACAACTTTCAATTTTTTACACAACTTAAAAAATTCTGATTTTGGAATATATTCCTCATTCCAGTCAATCATTCTCGATTCCTCATCCGCCAGCTGATAATGCGTGGAGACCCATTTCATTATCAGAATGGCTTTCATTTCATGCAATTGCTTGTAGATGTCAGTAATGATATTATTAAGTTGATCGGTTTTAGAACCGAGCCTATTATAGCTGTCTACTACATTTGTGTTATCACAAAAATGTAATATCTTTTTTCCTTTTAACATCGGGAAAGCTTTAAGCATCCAAAGTATGGCTAAAGCTTCTTTATAATAAATCGGCAATGGTTGTATATTTTCATCGAAAAACCATTGTTTATTTATTACTTTATCTATTTTTTCAAAAATGACTACTCCGATTGAAAAAGAACTAGCATCCGTCCATGTGATGATGTGCGATAGTTCATCTGTGGAAACATCACACCACACATGCTTCATTTTTAAAAAGTCCAATTTTACCCATTCTTTTAGTTCTTGAATAAGTTCTTGATCTAGGTTAACCTTGAACCCTGGTCCTACTTGAGATGCATAAAGCTCCGCAATTTTTTTATTCATTTTTCGAATAAATAATTTAGTAAAAGGATTCGTTAGTATAAACGAAACACATTTTCCCCTCAATTTTTCCAGCTCTTTAAAACTACAATAACCTTGAGATACGTATGAATTAACGAGTTCCTGAAAAACTTTCCACTTTTTTTCTGGAACTGATATTTCACACGTTCTGGTGTCCAAAATTAATCCCAAAAACTCCTGTTTTTGTTTAGGAGTTAAATCTGACTTTTCTATGCTAACTACTCCTCCACTAGCTATAACTAACGCCGTGGTGCAAAATGCGTTTCGGGGCACCCCATTAATAATATCGTTGTGTTTATCTAATAGGATTCGATCGTCCAAATATAATGCATTTCGTCCTCCCAGACGTCTATGATAATTACATGCATTCATATTTGTTCTCTGAAAGACTGCTGGTATCTTAGGTGATCCGAATGGAGCTACTCTATACGCGAAGAATCTACCTTCGAATTCAAAGCAAGTTAATTTTCGTGATTCTTTTCCCAAAAGAAGCAAATGAAACCCCCTCTTATCATCAATTTTACAGATCCAATCATTTTTCTGTATAATTTGATTAATCATGTATAAATTTTCAAGCTTACAGGGGAACGAATAAGTTTCGATGGCTTTCTCAAATCCCCCATCGTGACATAATCTTGGTTTTTTAGTCGGATCTGGTTTAGGTCCGCCTGGTAATTGACAATTAGCTAGAACACAGGGTGTGCATAAATCTATTTCCTTTTCATCAATCATGAAAATCGCCCCGGTTTCTAACCATTTATCTAGTGTATCCTCGATTAATTTCCGTTGTGAATTGACAATACCCGGATTAGTCTTGAAAATTGGGGGATATTGCAATTTATTTAATTTAGTATCCCACCAAATTGGCGTTTGTTTTACCATCGGATACCAGGTATCTAAATTTTGATGTTCAATGCCCAGATAATGAATCTGGTCCTTCATGGGGTTCTTTTTATTATGTTTTTTCATAATTTTGGCTTGATTAGTTGGGATTAAACTTAGTTTATAAGCCATTTTTCTTTTTTCATTTTCCAAGTTCACTGAAGCTACTGTTCGTTTATGAATATTGGTTGTATTATATTTATGAACTCGGGGTACCACAAACATTTTTCCCTTATTCCTAAATGTTTTATATTTATTATAATCCTGGGGGGTCAAAGTTTCATAAAGGTCAACTCCGACCACCAAGTCATTTGTAACTCCGTGTTTGCATTCTAATCCGTCCAACTTTGGTATCATTAGAAATGCTATAGGATAAAAATGAGAATAAATTGCTCCATAAAAATCTGCTTCTTTACGAAAAAATAAATCTGCCCAGTCTGGTGATTCAAGACCATTCATAATGTCATGAACTTTATCGAATAGTTTGAAACCATATTCTAACCATTCCTGATACTGATAGGGACCCACTATATAGCCGTCTGGATGAGAAACGAAGTGACCATTCTTATTAACTGGTCGAACATTTGGTGGTGAAAATTTTCTAACATAAAGAAAATCTTTGTCCCATCGTTCGTCATCTTTCTGTTTACAGTCACAGTTGTACCAACCCCTGATTACACACTGACAAGTACTTAAGCAATCATCTAATAATAATGAATTATCTGAATACTCTTTCCATCTAGCCCAGTCCGAAGTTTTCATACTAAACATGATCAGAAAATAATTCTGAGCCTCATTCCTATTCTCGTTAGAAAATACAGTCACGACAGTCCAGTATAGTTTTCACGTACTACCTCTTATTCATCAGAACTAACCTCAGAAGAATCTTCAGAAGATTCTTCTAGTTCCGAAGAAGAAATGGTATACTTAGCTTTTTTCGATTTACTCTTTTTCGCTTTCTTTTTTCTTTTTGGAACTGGAGTTTCTTGTGCTTCGGATTGATCCGAATCCCTTTCAATCGGTCGAACTTCTTCAATCACTTTCTCGATTTCAGAGTTCATCTGATTTGTGTCATAATCCAATTTCATTCTTAAAATATAAGTTAAAATGATTTTAGGACTTTTTCTACTTAAGACTAAGACTTTTCTTTTACCTGTAATGATCTGGTAAACCCTTCATCTTTGGAACCACTAGCTGATTAATTGGGCATAAAGGAGTCAGAATGTGTCCTCTGAAAACTTCCATATCTTGGGGTTCCACCAACAAATGTGCCCATGGTGATTTTTTGACCGATCCCAGTCCATACATTCTGGGGCAAAAGGCTTCGAGAATTTCTCGAATCTTCGTCAAATCGCCTTTTGTTGCTAAAATGTCGGTTCCTTAATAGTAATTTTAATTTTTTGGGTTTTTTAATTATTAAAATCTAATTACCTGCTTGGGCTAGTTTCTGAAAAGCTGTTGCTTTTGTTCCAGCATCCAGATCTGATTGTTTTACCAATTGTAACTCAATCAGAATATTTCTGATTAAAGTGAAGTTCCAAATTAGTAATTCAGCATTGATTGTTGACATATTTATTGCAAATTGATTGATTATTCGCCAATAAACAGTCATAAAAGACTTTGTCAGCCACATGACTTTCAAGTGCCAGTCTGGAGCATCATCCTTTCTCGGGCTGACCTGCTCCAACCAATGATTTTTTGCGGAACACCACCAATTTTCATAGTGTCGCCATAACGCTGGTGATGGTTGTCCTTAAAAATTATTTTATTTATCATTTTTGCTTAGTTTAATAAACTAATCCTAACCTGGAATAGATAACATATCCATCAGGCCTGACCCCCTAGTGGATTTCAGAAATTGCCAGAAAGATTCTGACGCCATATCCGGAGGATGAGAACCATTGTTGGTTTTTGCCAGATTTGTCAGAATTTCGCCATATTCTTTCAAAAATTCATCGGAATTTTTGGCAATTTTGTACACTTTATCCAAACTACTTTTTGAGGCTCGTTTGTCAAAGTGATCCAACATCTAAAATTAGCCGTATTATAGAACATTTTTTAGAATAATTTTTTACCTTTTCGATCTTCTTATAAGTCGATGCTAACTTATTGTCCGGTGCTTGAGTCGTTACTAACGACGCCTGTGGATTTGATAACGTCTCAAGTCCCTTGATCATTTGTGTGTTGGTCCTTTGAATTTCCTGCATCAAGGACATCAGCTTTGTTTCCTTGATTTGAGTATCCACCAGCCTCTCGGATTCAATTAATGCTTGAAAATCCAGGTTTTTCAAAAAGGCGAAATCCGCATTTGATTGAATTTTGGCTTCCAATCCCGCTTGTTCGAATATAATTGACGAATATTCTTCCAAGGCTCTGGGAATTTCCCGGATCAATAGTTCGATAGTAGCTTCATCCGTTAATGAGTTGTGAATGGCTTTCACAATCTTATTTTTGGTTGCAGTTACCACCTTAAAATCTCTCTTGGGTAGCGGCGTCATCTCCGCTGGTTCTGACATGGTCTCTTACTCTTTATTCGAAGTGACTAGATCTGATCTAGACCATCTAACCTAACTAAGAAATTTTAAATTTCTCACGTGGTTTGTCTTGTTGCTAGAATTTAAGGCACTCTGATTGGTCCAAATTTTCCTTGTTCTAAATTCTTGCGTTTCTTAGGTTCACATTAGTCGCCCCAGACTGATCAACCTACACATGTCTTCTGGCCAGACTCAAGAAATTTTTCAAAAATTTTATTACATAATCGATTACATAATTTCATACTCGCACTGCATGATCGTTTGAACTTGGTTCAACTACCAGTTAAGTATAATTTAATGATTTCTGCTTTTTAAGTAATGCTTATTGCTATCAATAATCAGGTTTAAACTTTTTGAATGCCGAAATTGTTATTTATTTACAGTGATTTTGGAAACAAATTTTTTGGTTTGAAGAAAGAAGAAATTTTTAAGGATCATTTTATTAAAATGAGCAATTTGATTTTTTGAATTTACTCAAGTTCAGTCTTAGCTGAAATGCTTTAGACTAACTTGAGGATGAAATTAAGCAATTTTGGCCAGGAATTGACTTCATCGATATTATCAGCGTCCAATTCCCACTGTTGAAAGCCACTTTGTTTCAAGAAGAAATCAATCTAAAAAAGTTTTTTAGTAAATTATTTTTAATTTGCCACTAATTGTATTATATAAATTTTATATATACCTTATGTCGATTGTGTTGACATCTGGTGTAGTCTAGGAAGGTTCCCATGTAAGAGTGTATCCTTACTTGATCTACTTCCGTAATACCTTGAAATCGTCTTCTAGCTAAACCACTGGTCCAATCGATATGGTACCAGTTGTAATTGCGACCATCCGTTGACTGTGGTGTTAACACCCACTCTTGAAACAAATCATAAGTTTTGATTTCCACAGCTTCATACACTGTGTCCGTCAAGACTTGCGGTTTTTGCCAATTTTTGCCACGATCCTGGTAGATTGAAATTAATCTATTGAATTCTTCAAATTTGGACAGGAAGGCGTTTTCTGCCAAATTTGGTCGAGCTGCTGCTTGTAAAGCTGCCTTGGCATCTTGAGCAAAATGGCGTCTTTCATAAGTGGGACGTTTTGCCGAAATTACAGGATCCGAGACAATTCTCGGAGCACGTTGGGTCATCTGGTAGAATTGCCTTGGGTGTTGAAAGGCATTACTACTTTCATACCCTGTGAACATTTGTGGGTTTTTCTCGAATCGTCTGAACTTTTCTCGATAACTGACACTTCTTGTCACGTGAGGCACTTCCGATTTTTTGTATGAGCAGAATGGGAATCTCTGCGCCATATCCTATAATAATTTATTATTTTATTAATTCTTTTAGTTTTAATTTTATTTATGTTTAGTTTGACAAACTAAGCAACTATCTTACCTTATCAAAGTCTGGTCCATCTTCATCTAGATAACTAAGATGATTTGGACATTCCCATGATTCGGTCTTGATTTGCATATGGGTGAGTACTCCATCCAAATATTGGTTGTCTGGTTCCCCATCCAAATGATCCATAGGTGCCACTGTTGCATGCATGAAATGGAGTTTTTCTTGTTTTGGAGGATATGGAAATATTTCCGTACCCGCCAAGACACCACCTCCCACCACAAAACCCATACATGGAAAATATACCCCATGAAATAGATTTTTGGGCCTTAGATATTGTTTGGTGGGTTCCAGTCTTTCTTGAACTTCGATTTTCGGTTTGGAGTTAACTCCAAGCATGATTTTTCTTGGAAAATACGTTGAAGCTGAGGCGACTGATTGTTCTTCAAACAGTGAAGCCGCCTGCTGCCTATATTTCGATTTTCTGCTGATTGCGTCCGAGTGAATCGAGGGTCCAGTTTTGATCGATCTGAGCCTGAGCGTGGCTGCATCCAATTCCGTTCGATTACGACATTGATATGCCAACTAAGTAATATTATTATATGCGTTTTTACTTTATGTACCATCCTATTTTAATAATTAAAATTTTCTTAATTTATAATTTAAATGGACCAGAATACGTTTCTGGGCAATAGGTTTATTATAAAAAAGGGAGAAGTTGTTTTTCTCAACCTTTTTTTACTGACTTAACTTCATTTATTTACTTCAATTACTTAGTTGAACTTGATGGATGAACTTTGAGGAATGTATCTATGATACTTATTTATATAGGATTAATTAACGACTCAGCGGAGCCGGTGAGGTTTGAACCCCAGACCCCCGGATATTAACCAGCTGGTTTAGACAGCTGTCTAGACCACCCAGCCATACGGGGGCCCTCCTCATTTGGAGTTTTTTATCGATATATCCCAAAATAAGTTTTTCGAATTAAGGGTAGTAGGACTACGATATTTGTATCACCGTAAAGCCCTTGCCGCCCTTATTCGGAATTTGTATTCAAATTTAAACTTTATTGTTGTTTATTATTAATTATCTAGTATTTTGTTTTGGTTCAACTATTGTCTATTTCTTGACCCACATTCGGATTAGGTGAATTCTAATGTGATATGGACCAGAATATTTTCTGGGCAAATAATTTTATTCATAAAAAGGGAGATGATGTAATTCTCAACCTTTTTTACTGAATTTACTTTACTTATTTACTTCAAATTACTTAGTTGAACTTAACGGATGAACTTTCAGGAGTGCATCTGGGATACTTAATTATATAGATTAATTACGGCTCAGCGGAGCCGACGAGGTTTGAACCTCAGACCCTCGTATGTTGACCAGATGGTTTAGACAGCTGTCTAACCCACCAAGCTATACGAGAGCCCTCCTCATTTGGGATTTTTAATCGATATATCTCAAATTAAGTTTTTTGAATTAAAGGTATTACAGCTATAATTTTTGTATCTGTACCTTTTTTGATGCTTATTTAACCTATTTTACTTTTCATTTATGCCGATTTATTATTTTAACCTATGTTAAGAATAATTTTTGAATGACTAAAGAAAAAGGGAAAATATTTTTGTTGAGACGGTACCTTTTCCTTTTTACATAAAATGCTCAGAATTTAATTCTGATCCAGGACTTACTTGTGGTCTGGCTTGATTGGCTTCATCAACCAATGTGCGTACTTCCAACTCCCAGTCTGACTCGTAATCGGACATTTCAAAGTCAAATTCATCGCTTTCCTCTTCCGATTCTTGCGCCATCTGATTGATTCTTTGTCTCACAAGATCTGCACAGTCGAAACTGCTTTGATCCGTCTGACAGTTAGCCGGGTGTAACATCACGTGCTTCTCGTATTGAAGAATTTCAGCTTCTTCTTCTGGTGAATAGAATCCTTCCAAGAGCTGAGATGAAACACAGTTGGTCAATCTCTCTGTGTTGGCCACCCAGAAATCTTTGGGCTCCGGGACTTCCCGGGATCTGAGGTGTTTCAGGTGTGTTCCTGAAGAATATCTCGCTTTGAGTGTAGTTTGCATTGGAAAGATGTAAACTAGCTCATTTTGAAACTTCTTGTAGAATTCAAAGGTGGCGGTGAGATCTTCATTTGTCACTTCTGAATCCGGTTCAAGTAACAAGTCCTCTACTTCCCTGGTTACATTGAGCGGATCAGCTAATTCTGTTTCTGCTTGTGACAAAAACATTTCGAATTCTTGAATGACTTTGATAAGTGCGTTTGCGGCCGTCATTTTGAAAACCCGGGTGTACCATTTTTTCCTTTCTTCTATGAATTTCTTTATGATATTTTTAAAACTTGTAATTTTACTTGTTAAAAGTTTTTAACCTTTTCTAAGTCAAATTTTGATTATTTTATAAAAATAAGCCTGAGTCAGCATTCCATTTTCTACCGGATATTTGACCATTTTGAACGGGGTAGCAGCCGTATCTTCAACCTCAAGATCGTTACAGATATTGAAGATCGTCTGTTTTTCCGCTTCTCGAAGAGGCCAACCTCTTTTGAACTGGCTGTAATCGACATACTGTCGTTGACCTGCCTTAGGGCCACTCGAGAATTTGAACGGAATTCCCTCGTTATCGAATCGAATTCTTTCAAACCAATTCGGGATCATATTACTAATATGAGCAATGTTGGAAAGGAACTGTGATGAGCCTTCCATAAGAACCACATAATTTGCCACTGGTTCTCTCTCATCGTTTCTGACCACTACATAATCCATGATGTTGGTGCAAATATCCATGGATTCTGATTTTGCAAAATACAGGTCCATTTGTCGCTGGGTGTATTTTCTTGGATTTGGACCATTTTTATGTAAAAATGGTCTATAAAATGCTGAAGGTCCATTTTGCGGTTTGGCCGTCAGGAAATTCAGCGCAACACCTTTTTGCAGAAAATCGATATATCTGGGTTTGGATTTTCCCGTTGAAAACAATTTGAAATGTTTATGTAACGGGGTAAATCTTACAACCTTATTTTAGTCTCAAAATCACCTATAGTTGTAGCTTATCTAAGCGTAATCAAAAATTTAAAAAATGATTAGAATATATTCTAAGCCTTATGAGTAAGTAATTTTTTATGTATTTTTTGAGAAATTTCCTTTCGGTCCATTAGTGCTGCTGGGATAAAATTTTGTAAACCAGCAGTACGTCTTAGATCTGTATTGAAGAGTCCAGTGCCTGTTGTAACAAAGAAAACTGCCGTTTTTCGATCAGCCGTACCCAGTCGATTAGCAATTTGGATTTCGTGCAGAATATCCTTTTCCAAAATCGTCATGGCTCTGGTTTGTTCTCGGATAACATCCTCTGGAACCAGTGGATTTGTCTTACCCTCTTGACGAAATTGGTCTCGGAACTTAGACAGATCTTTTTGTCTTTGCTGCATTCGGTGCTGTAAATTGCGCCCTGTGAATTTCACAGCGTCCTCATTGTCTGGGTCCTCAATCAGTTGGGCTCCGTTCATATAACGGATCATCTTATCCAGCCACTCTTGAGTGATGATTTGACCATCTTTGTCCCTGAGTTTCAAATCATCCAGTGATTTGACTGGTGATTTCACCAGGCCATTACTGACGATTTTCACTACTTGGAAACAAGCCTGATCTCGATATCTATTCGCTGAGTAGTTTCTGGAGTCAAAACGCGTGCACCTTGCGTCCTTATTCGGAAGGAAATCGCCTTTGGATCTTGTTTCGGCTTCGATGTAGATCGCAAAATCAAAGCGACTGAAATCATAATTTAGACTTAATCTTCGTCGCTAATTTCTAAGAGTTTTAAACTTACTTGTCAATCTCCGGATTATAATCTAAATACATGGGTGGAATAGCATTATTGAATTCACCCATATTTGGTGCGTTCAGATTTGAGACCGGAAATTTGACCATTTCTTCGGCCATTTCTTTTCCCCATGATTCAAGTTTTCTTTCTTGAAGCCGTTTTGGTAAGATCGTGGCATTTTGAGTAGATGGAGTACAAGTTCCATCCATTTCCATAACAAAATCCAGTGCTGGCGCTGCTGGAATTTCGTTTTGATTTGGATTTTCAAACAAATCGCTAACGAATGCCGTAGGATTGAATTGAAACTTTCCATTATCGTAATCCTTAGCCGCAATCGCTTTGTACATGTCCACCCAACCCTGAATGGCTCCACTTCTTACCAAAAAATATGGAGTATACACCGACCAATTAACCGTGCGATCCAACACGTTAAGCTTCATTGACTCGTTCATGGCGTTGAATGCATGTCTCCATTTCTCATTGTCAATGTCAACATGACCAAATTCATCACGATACGGCTTAGCACTAAATTCTTGTCGCCACACTCTTGTGCTTCGATGAATCAGGAACGATGCATGCAAGAATTTCTTCAAATTCTTAGCACTATGAAGAAATGCTGGAAGGGACCCTTGTAAACAAGGGGCATATTCAAAGCCTTTTTTCGGTTTTTCGGCTTCTACTAGCAATCGGAACCACCCACGCATTATGGAAAAACCTTTTGAAACACCTCCAACTTTTCTTTCGGTGATATTCCTCAATTTCTTCATGAGATCTACGTTGGCTAAATTGTATTTTTAAATAAAAAATTTTTTAAAAAAGGTTTTTGGTATTACCTGTTTCTTTATGAAGGACACATCGATCCGTGGTTTTGATTGCTGTTTCCCCACAAAATTTGGCGTTCTCACGAACCCATTCCAGACATTTTCCGGATTGACCTCTGAACAATGTCTGGTCTGGCCGATGTCCAGACAAGAACTCCAGTTCTTTGTTATTGAACAATGCTGTTCCACTCACGAATTGAGCTCCTTTCATGAGTGTTTTACTGAGTTCTTCATCCAGTTCAATTTCTTCAGCCAAGCGTTGTGCTGATTCCGAACTGGATATGATCGAAGCTGGATCTTCGAGCGAGGCTTCGGTGAACACCGAAACATTATTCGAACCATCACTTGACGCTTCAAGATCTAAGAGTTCTGATGAAATTAGAACTTCATTTGTTTCGTAATTGTTGAACACATTCGCACATATTTGAAGATCCGCTCTCGTCATACTGTCTTTCCAGTCATCACTGTCTGGTCCTGTTGTACTGAACATGTCCGTCCAGAACCAGCGCGCGTAGGTGGCATGTTTCTTATACCGGCGATCATTGAAAAACGATTCTAATAGCTTGTTTGAGCCCATAGAATTGTTACTGGTAGTCATTGTCTAAATAATTCCTTAATTTACCGAATCCCTGAGACATTTACAAATTTTACCTTTTCAATCGTTTCAAATAGATGATCGTTCCATTTGCAAAACTTATGGAGTTTTTTGGTGGTACCCCCAAGTGACGCCATACATGGGTAATGATTTAACACCACCTTTGGGTTTGTTACCACCATAAAATGAATTGAGGTTATCAATTCATGTAACCCTTTCATAAGTACATGATTCGATTTGATCGAAGCCATTTTTTCATATAGAGCTCGAATTGTATTTATCCACTTGATCTGATTCTTGTGGATAGGTACACTTGATTGTCTCCATTGTGAGAACATATCTTCCATCACCTCCTTAGCATCATCAAATTTTGGAATCTTCTCTAACCCTTTGATCTCAATTTTGGGTAAGAATTCCTAAAATATGTTTGAAAATTATATAAAATTATTTTCCCTTTTAATACTGTAGTACCTATAATACTGATGTTATATTAATGAAGCTTATTTTTATTCAAAAAGGTATTATGCTTAGTTAATAACTAATCCCGTAAAAAACCTTTTCAACAAATTCTTGCATTTCTGATTCGGTTTTGACTTTTGCCATTTCAGTCATGAAGTTCAAGGTTAAAACTCCATTTTCCCGATCATCTAGCAGCTTTCCAAATACCATACGCAAGGTGTGTAAATACATCATTATCAATGTTGTATTTTGTTGCGCTGTGGTAGTCGAACCATGAACTTCTATGGCTTGTGTAGCTCTAACAAACGTCCAAAATGCTTGTGAAAATCCCACATCCATGATATCTTTGAACGCTTGTTCATTGGCCACCGCCGCCGCAAAGCGTCGCCAGTGATCAGTGGTTGGTTTCTTGTGAGTTACTGACATAGCTCTCTGTTTCAACTCCTAAAATATATCATAAGATTTTGGTTTTTAAGATAAAAGTACATTATTTAAAAGCTTCGATTATTAATCGAATCCATATATTTTAATCGAAAAAGATTTTTGTTTACCTTGTTGGACAGATTTGTCCATAAAAAGGTTTCAGCTAGTGGGTGTGATGATTTCCACTCGAGTCTATACGAATTTCGGATTCGTCTTCCTTCCACCTCAGTTCGACAGATGTTATTTCGAAAGGTTTCCAGATTGCTTAGACTAACTCCAAAACGATTCTCCAGGTTCGGTTGAGATTGGGCCAGTGTGAACACTGGGCATTTTAGAATGAGGCCTTGTTCTAGCGATATGGCCAATTCACATTCTTTTTCGATTCTCCTGAATAAATCTTATTGTAACTAAATTCAAAAGGGATAATTTTTTGTTCAAAAAGAATTTTTATGAGAATTTAAGAGCTTACATAGCATCGTCCGGTACAATACACACGTCAAATTCCAAAGGAGCATTGAAGTCAACCCTTGCTCCTTTTTTAGTCATTGATCCCGAATATTGTAGATTCAGCCAATTTCGCACTAATGCCGAATCTTTTGGTACCATTGCTGGAGTAATATCATCGAAATATTCGAAAACTGGAAGTTCAGCCGCCACAGTCATCTTAGCTCGGTTATAAAGCCAAGTTGTTCGCTCAGGGTAATCCCTGATCCTTTTTGATAACGTGGTCGGATTATCTCTCCATTGTTCCACCGCTAGAGTCTCAAGTCTTTCCAAAACTTGTTCATCCGTCTCATGGTTCCGAATTTTGAATGGTCTTGGTTTTGACTCTGATCGAATTCTTAATTTATAAATTTTTAATTTTCCAAATTTAATATACTAATTTCTGATATATGTTTAGTTTATAAAACTAAGCCTAATTTTGACATCGACTTACTCCGTAAGTGCATGACCATTGTCTCGAAGTGCAAACACTAATGTGGAACTTTCCAATGGCACTTCGATTCCTTCCATGAGTTTGATTGCCCCAGCAATCTCTTCATAAAAATCCGAGAACTTTGTATCCTGGTGAAATACTATCGTTTTCGTAATTTTATTAACCAGTCCAGGTAATCCTGGTGCCAAGTTTCCGATATGTATTTTAGCATTGTACATACCGGATAACTCATGAATGGCATCAAACGTCTGATCCCAATCTAAGTCATAATTTAGAATTATTATTTTATTTCTATAATCGTGTTACCTGACGTGGAGTCCGAAATCAAAGCATGCCCCGTTTGTGGAATCGGGTCCTCATCATCGAAATCTACCAGTGCCAAGCACGACCTAGATGCTGGATCAGCTCTTGGCGCATTTACTTTGGGAAATGGCGTGAATGTGGTGTTTCGTTCATCAGCCAATTTATCTTTTTTCTTATCATATTGAAGTGCAACCAAATATGACAGCACTTCTTTCTCTACAGCCTGACGGAGGTCAACGCGCGTATTCATTCGCTGCGAATTTCCACTCACTAAAAAGTGAGTTTTAATTTGCTTTTTGTGAGTAAGAATGGCCAAGACCTTCCATTATATATCCCAGAAATAATTTCAGAATTTTTCTTGAAGGGATTATAAATGCCTAATCCCTTATTCAGAAATAATTTCTGATCTTATTCTCCCGGCTCAGAAAAATTTTCTGATCATATAACTTACTTGTTGCAAAATTTTCTGTCAACTTGTCGTCAAGCGGCAGAAAAACCAACTGATGGGTCATTTCAAACAATTTTCGAAAATCGACCGATTTTTTCTAGAATGTCGTGTTCTGAACTTACACATTTTAGAAACTTTTCTGACTGTCAAAAACCAAAATTGGTTTTCATATTACAGTAGGCTAATAGAATGATCGGTTTAATAAACCGAGCCGTTACTAATTAACAGAAATCCCCTTTATTGGTTTTTCTTTTAATTTTAGTAACTTTCTTGAAAAATCGATAGGTCTAAAGACTCAATTTTCCAAAAAACACGTGATCATTATCCATGATCAAATAAAAGTTAACGTCGGATCGGCTGAAAAGCTCCGAGTTATCTCCTATATTCTTCCAGAATGAGATCTGATAGTATAATTAACCTTTCAAATGATAATTACACTTTTTAGATTCTCTATGAGTCATCATTTTTCGGATTAAAATCAAATGATGAGTCATGTCTAGTACTATTACTAGTCCTGCAGGGGAAATATATGTAATTACTAACACCTACGCAACTTTGTTAGTAATTACAGTACAATATTTTAAAATACCAAAAAAAATATTTGTTCTTTATTTTTCTCTTGCAGAATTTTTAATAATGGTTAGATAAAAATATAAGAACAAACATCTTCTCGTATTCTAGGGATCACTTAGTTGAAGTATAATTCGGTATTCGCAAGAGTCGTCAAGAAAAAAGAATCTTATTTATGCGCCTTGGGAGTCCGAGATCTAATCCTGTGATAAAAATTCCAAGTCTGTGATAAAAAACCTGATATTAATAGGGTATCAATCATGCAAAAATAAAATTTTCTGGAGAAAGGCAATCAAAAAATTCCAGAATCACCGGTCTAAAAAATTTTCACGAAAAACTTGAAAATTGCGCCATGGCATCACGTTATCGAGTTTTTAGTAATAAGACGTTTTCAGAATCAGCGTAAATTATGCTTCAAAATAGGCTGCCATGGAGTGATCACCTACGCGTTTTTCAAATTTTCGTAGGTTGACTGTACCTAGTTGTTCGCTCATATGGAGGCTTCAAGAAGGCGTATGAACTTTTCGACACCAAATTCGGAATCACGAGAATAAACTGGTTCGGTCAATGTCAAAATCCCACTACCAAAAAAATCTCGAAATGGTTCACACCCTAGATCCTCAATTATAGGTACACTACAAGCTAAAGATAACCTTGGAGCTCAATCATAAATTAAATCTCACCTGAGCTTCAGCTTCGTCACCAATAGTAGCTAGCCATCCATTTTGTTTTTGGCATATTCCTTGTGCATCTCCCCAAGATTTTCTATTTTGATTTGCATTTTTTGGAATATAATAGCAACTATTTCTGAAACCTTTCCACCCCGCTTCACATCCAATGTGATCACTTTCAAAAATCATTGCTTTTGTGTTTTCATCGGATGGCAATTCCTGTGAGTTTATCCCATACTGCGCTGAACCTTCAAATTTTTCCGATGGTGCAGTGACATCTGTCTTGAAAGTAACTGTGCCTCCATTGTGTCCGACCATGCGGCCATCGTGAATTGCCGCCTGGCACACGGACGACTGCAAAGAATATTTTCCAGTTCCCCAGACTTGTTGTGGTTCAACCAAATCGCAACCAGCAGGACAATCGACTGTGAATTCGTTGCCATAATCGGCAAAACTTGAACCGTCATCCAAACAATCGGTTCTTTCTGAAGTCTTGCACCCAAGGACATCTATTCGCATTGAAATTTTGCCCTTCCATGATTTTGGATAAATTTTTATAAAGCGAGCGGTGATAGGCTGACGCAAAATGGCCCCTTCATTTATTGAATATTGATCGTTGTTACCAGTGAATATCACGGCAGCATTTCCGTCATGGTTGAGATACTCGTGCCAATCATCTCGTCCGCTGTCCGCATAAGCCATGGTGAATGACGTCACCCATTCTTGAGCCTCCGGTGCGCCCTGAGTGAAAATTGCAGTGATTTTCCAGATTCCGCCCAAGTCCACCTGTAACCATTGCTTGTCGTCCGCTGTGGCAGCAGTCCACACGTGACCTGTCTCAATTCGATTGCAGGTATATTCATGAAGAGTCTCGCAGTCACGTGTGACCCATCGATAGCTGAATTGTGGTGAGGCACAGACACAGGCGTTATTTTGATTATCACTTTCTTCCCAATTTGTGTACTCGAGAGCGGTACCATCGTCCCACTGATACTGGCCATTAGTCCGCCGAAGCCCAATCCACCAACATTCGACACCGTTGGAGATGGGACGAATAGCCGTTTCAAGCTTGTTTTGATCTTCAGAGCTGGCAATAGTACCGAGAACTCCAGCGCCACCAGCCTGAGTACCACAAGATCTTTGAGCAGAGTCCCATGACGATTTTTTCGTGTAAGTTTGAAATGTCTTTTTACCATTAGCATATACGCCAGCGTCATTTAAGCTGAAAAAATTCATTTTCTATCAAAAATTTTTTGATACAGTGGGGTGCCAAAAACTGCAAAAAAACATGTTTAAGTGAAGTTTTCACGTGATCTCCGAGATCTCTCCACGTGACATCTGTCGATATCAAAATTGCAATTTTTGGTACAGTGGTATGCGAAAGATTGACGCATTTTTCGAAATTTCTCGAATTTTTTTGGTGTACCTGTATGATCCCTGGTATGATATTCGACCCTTTGAGGCTTCATGGCCAACAAGTTGACTCGAGGCAGTCATTTGAGAGTCGGTAACTTGATTAATTATTCCTTGGCCATTTGTAGGAGCATCTTGACTGACCCCTAGTGATTTGAGACATCCAGTCTTGCATCCGATAAATTCCACTCTCAAGGCACATCGATCTCTGCTACATTTTGTTGGATAGATGCGAATTCGTTTCGTCAAAATCGGATACGGGAAGCTGTTCTGTACCGCTAAAATCGAACATTAAAATGTTTGTCAGAGCGGCTTATTTGAATTTGAGAACTCTGGTAAAGAGATTGGCGGGAACGGGAAAAAAAGAACCGGGAACCACATTTTGGACAAATTGGTAACAGACGGGAACCAGGAATCGCAAGTTTCCAAAATCGGGAACGAGCGGGAACCGAAAAGCGAACATTGTAAAAATCGAGAACGAACGGGAATCGGGAAGCTAACATTTTTAGAATCGGGTGAGATCCGGAATGATAAAATTTGAAAACCAGCGATAACGGCCGGGAAAGTGTGGGTATCCGACATTTATTCCC
>SCLD01135961.1:0-23859 GCA_004367895.1 Oikopleura longicauda
AATTGAGATCCTGGAAAAAAGTTTCTAGATTCCGTTCGAATATTGGCTAAGCGTTGTTTGTTATCACTTAGGTATTATCTTCTCTAGAAAGAGGATCAAATTAGCTCCAGGTAAAATTAAGAGTGTTTTTACAATATTTTGGAGTGGTTCGGTTGGTGAATAGTGTGTGGGTGGTGGTTGACCAATCAGGAGCCACCTTCCGGGACTTGACACCAGCTCGCGCCAAATTTGTCTTTCTTTCGAGAACTTGACCAGAGATTGTTATTGTTTTCAGTTTTTTCGTTTTTAACGTAGAGAATTTTCTGTACAAAATTAGAGAAACTATCTGTTCTATAATGTCACTGGGTTGTCCTGTGCTAACGCCTGGACCTAAAAATCATATTCTTGTGCTCACGCCTGGAATTAGGAGAACTCTGGTGTATGCCGTGTTCATTACTTCATAATTTTATGTAGAGCCCAAAATACTAAGTATTTATATGCTTTAGTGGGTAGTTATTTAGAAGATTTTACCTCAAAATCTATTATTTCGTCCTAGGACGTAAAAAAGTTAGTTAAATTTGAGCAAAATTTGCAAAAATTTCGTTACTAACGTAGTTAAAATCATGTTAAAGAATTTTTTCGAAACTCATGAGAGTGGGTTAGTGTTATGATTCATGATTAAATAAAATTTTCGAAAACAATGTAGCTGAAAACTTTTCATATTATGTTCAAATCTACTGAAATTTTCAGGAAAAATCAATCTCATGATTAGGAGAAAAACTGGGTTGATTTTCTAATCAGAAATTATTCTACTACTCAAATAAGGGCCTGAATAAATCAGATTCGCTCATAGTCTACTATATAAATAGGAGATCTGGCCCATTTTGACATAAGAACAGTTAGTTTCAAATTCGAAACAAACTAACCGAGACTTTTTTAGATAAAAGAGATCGGAGATGCCGATTTTAGGCGTAAAGACCGTCGAAGAAGCGTTTGCGCTACATCAGGCGGAGGAAACGAGAGCAGGAAGGCGAGGGGAGTTCTACGACTTTGTTCGGAGTGTTCCACTGGTCCCTCATGTTACTACTGTGCCTACACAGGAAGAATTCTTGGCTCAAGCGACTCCGATGAGTCAGGTGAAAATGTTGGTTCACCAAGCAATGTCAAGACCAGGTAATTTGATTCAAATTTTAATTTGAAATTAATGTTTCCAAAATTATAGGGACTATTCGCACAAATTACATTTTTAATGAAAATGATGCGGAAAAGAAGTTGGCACTGAGTGTACGTACATCTCTGGCCAAAAATACTATGCCTGTAAAGGAAAGATATCCCTATCATACGTATATCACATAATGATTCTCAGTACAATGAGTAGATCTTATACGTTAAATGATTATATCATACAAATAGATTCGACTCCAAGTCGTAGGTGCTCATCCGGAAACTAGAAATCTACAGATTGATCTGGACCAGAATATCTACGCGTCTCTAACGCAGGAAGCCAAGATTGGTGATCTGAAGATGGCGGTTCAATCTCTACTTGCCCAGGCAGAAGATTTTGACTTTCGTGATCGATACACTTTTGGAGTAATTTCTGTGAAAGCAGATGGACGAAACAAGAAAGATTCGTCTGATCCAGATCATCAATATTTTGGATTGGCGATCTTAGACGATTTCCCTGATGCTAAAAAGGTTGAATTGCTGGCTACGGAATTTCCGGAAAAATCTGATTTGGATAAAATACGGGAATTTGATACCACAAAGGAAAAGTTATATTTTAAATCGCTCAAAAAACAAGTCGACTAAGAACCATAATTTGTTACGGATTTATCCGAAGATTAGGAGTCAAACATATCGTCTTCATTATCGTAATGAAACGTTAAATATATTACTACATAATTCCTCATAGAGTCAAGGCTCTGTTTAAGCCAAGTCTGGTCAAGAACCAGCGAATTTTGGATAAGCCGGGTTAACTGGCTAATGTTAAAATGATATGACTAAAATTAAAAATTTTTTCAGCTTTGGCTGTAGATAAGAAATGAAAATATAACTTAATAAAAAGTTGAAACGTTTTTCCACGCTAGAAAATCATGGCTTGTGCGCGCAAGCATTTCATGAAGATCCCCTGGAAAAGGGTAGTCCGTTTAGAATGCCACCCATGTTTTTTCACCTTCAGAAGTATCTGGAAACTATCAAATGGCCAGCCAATAAATACGCGCCATTGGATCTCAAGGTTACGCTATTTGAGCGAAGAGTGTGCAATCGTATTGATCGAGTACCGGAAGTAGATCGAGCATACCCAAAATGGTCTCGACTGGATACGTCATATGTAAACCCAGCGGTGGAAATCAAAGCTAATTCGGTATTTACCGTAGAAGTTGACAAAATTCGGGCTACAATGGAACTGTATAAAAAGTTGAAATTCCCATTGGGTCTAGACAATTTTCAGCCATTTGAAGGTATGGTACTTCGGCTACTTCAAGCGGTTCCGCCGATGCTGGCGAAGAAATTTTCAATGGTGGACTTTTTTGCTACGTTGAAAACGGAACGAGCATTTATGGGGCAGGTGTTCTCGCAAGAATCCATTCGAACACCAGAAGCATACAAGGAAATTCTGAAGTTGGCAGATATTGGTGGTATCGTTCAACGGCTTATGCTGAAAAGTGTACTTGTGTTACTAGCGCAGCTAGAAGCTTTGGACCCTCAAGATACGGCACCTGCCGAATTAATGTTAGATTGGCAACAGACATTCAAGGAGAAACTGGTGATGTTATTTGTCAATTCATTTGTGATAAGTGCAGGATCAGAATTCCTGGATGGGTCCTTGTTTCAAGATTCACTTCGAATTCAAACGGAGGAACAATGGAAGAATTTTGCTGAAAAAGTCAAAAAGCACTCACTTCAGCTCCGAAATAATCGTAGTCCCGATCAATTGTTGAAGCAAATCCGATCACTGATCGAAGCGGTTAAAGTCAAAAAACCTAAAATGGCCAATAATTTGGACAAAGTGTGGACAATGTTGGACTATCAGTTTCATTCAGCGAAACCAGTTAGTCAATGTTTGGAACAGTTGGCTCAAGTGGTAAGTTTAAACCTTTCGTTTCCCCTACTACCAATCTTTGGAAAATAACTTAAAATAATTCTAGGTTTGGACGCTTCACAAATTACCGGACAAACTGGCGTACAAACATGGCTGGATCTTGGCGGACCCTCAAGCTCGAAAACGGGTCAGTGATGCAAATCCAAGGCTGGATCAATTTCATTTACGAAAAATAATAATGAATCCAGTTGAACTGAATTATACCTTGAGTATAAACCGTTTACTGTTTGCAACAGAAGTTTTAAGACGAGAGAATATAGGAATGTGGTTAAATACATTGTTACATTGTGAAATGAATATTCCTGAAATTCAGTAGAATTGAGGGTTTACAAAATTTAATTTAAAACACCTGAAAAGCCAATTTTGAAAATGAACCTATAATTTCTCCAATGGATATTGAATTGTTAATGGATCCAATTTTATTCAAAGTGGATAAAAACAGTCCCGTGAACTCCATCTATAACTATTTTGATGAAGCAAACACTGATAAGAATTTGCGATCAGGTGATGCGGCGTTATTTCTTGATACCAAAACAAAGATCCGACTTCGTGTCGAAGCATGTTTCCGGCCCAGTCTACACACCGTGGCGTTTCCATCGGCTGATGATGTGAAAGAGTCTACTGATATGTCAATAGTGCTTAAAAACATTGAGATGTCTCGACAAATGGATTTACTACCTACTGAAAAAATCAGAAGAAACATGGAATCTGAATTTCAGTGTTGTCATGTGGAACAACATCAACGGGGATACGGAAGATTCCGAAGAACGGTAAAATTGAAATGTCCGAACAAAGCGGCCATCAATAATTTACGATGCCCAATTCATATGGGAATGCCAATCGCGAACTCAAAATCGGCGTTTGCATTGCTGTATTCGCATGAAGAAATGGTGAATAGTAAACACTATCAAATTATGGCTAATGTTTCAATTCTTCTCCCGTTTAAAACGGAAAATTCATACCAACGTCACCAAATGAGCATGGAGATATTGGATCACATGCACCAAAAAGATACTATTAACTTCCAAATTTTGGCAGAAGAATTGTGTAAATGGTGGGGACAAAGTAAAGGGAAACCAAAACTTCGTTTTCCAGAAGAAACATTTCGACAGAAATTCGGTAATCATGCCCCGCAACCTTCATGGCTTCATGTATCTGAAAGAATGAAATTTCATATTCAAGAACTTTGTCCGAATCAAGATCTACCGGACAATGTAGAATTCTATGTGGAATTTTTACGTTTTTTAACGAAGAAGAGTGGTTGGTTCCAGTATATTGCTGGTGAAGATGAGTTTACTCCATCAAACGATGAAAAATCTTGGGTGAAAGCAATTCATCCAAAACCGGAATTTCAAGGAACCCAAATCTACTATAATTCGGAAGTTTTCCCGAACAGCCCAAATTGGTTCAACATTGATCGACCTCTAGAAATGAATCCACAAACGGGCATTATAGCGAATGAAATACCGTTATATGTCCTTGAGGTCGATCATACACTTCAAATTGATTCGGTTGCATGTCTTCACGTCAGAATGTGTAGTTTCGCTAATGATAATAAATATCAACTGATCAATACAGAATGTGATGCGACGAATCGTATTGATCAAGATATTGCTGCACCGTTTATGTTCACGTTAGATGAATTCACAGATTGTGCAGATCAGAAGCATCCGTTCCCGATTACGACGCACTCTCCTGCTTTTGGCAGTAATCAAATGGGCAGGAATGATGATGGGGAAGATGTGCTTAAAGGTCATTATGTTGACATTCTCGGCAACAAACTTGATCTACAAGATATCTTGGATGATATGACATTACTCACGGATACTAGCTTGAAAAACTGTAAGTAGGCTTAGTTAAATGTTTGATTATAATATAATAATTTCTACCTAGGTAAAAATGATCGGAAAGCTATGCTAGCCGATTTTCAACGAAGATGGGCTCTGGGTAAATTGTACAGTGATTGGACTGGTGATTTAATACATCCTGGTGATGAAGAGGCCTATTCTGAATTCATAAAAGCAGAAATGGCTAGGCTGACAGCTCCAATCTTGATTGCGACAATGATTCAGAAAGTGAAGAAATATGCCAAACGAAAAGTGAAGGTCATATTTCATATTACGGGATACCCGGATGCCATACGATTCATGAAAAATCGTTTACACCACATGGGGCAAGTGCCTGAATATGTTCTTCGACATCCCAGATATGCAGATCTATTTCAAGGTAGGATTTCATGCAAATAATGAACATACTTGGAGACTAAAATCTTCTTTAGGACACCGTGACGTCATGCAACTTCTGGGAGATGTTCAACTAGATTTTGTGGTCCCAGTGCCCACAAATGGTTGCCTTGCACGACCCAATGGCGTTAAATATGAAGGAGTCGCTGACACAAGACAAGCACGTGGCTTCAAATGCTTTGTAGAAAACCCTGAGATCAATACCTTCGATTTTATCGTAATGACTATGAGAAATGATCCGATTCATCCTTTCAGTGAATATCTACTGCCCATTCCAAGTGGATTTTCGGTTTGGTCGGAAATAACGAATGTAAGTGACCCTTCAATAGTTACCAATCGTTTGGGAGAAAGCAAATTCAACAAAAATTTGGATATGCTAAATGAGAAGACTCCTATGGGACATAGAAGAGATATGTTGGTCTGCAATAGTAAAATGGTAAGACATTCATATTAAAATTAAAATGTTCGTAAATCGGATCATATCATATGATCAATATGATCATATTATCATTTAGGTGCGAAGTAAAATCATTCGAAATATCCTGGCGAACCAGAAGAATCAACCGAATCCGACATATGTGTTGGTAGATGATGAAAGAGTGCCAAATGATAGACGACAAGTGCCTATGTTAGCAGCAGGATATTCACAGCCCACTATTGTGGATAATATTAATTATCATTGCACAGCGCACAGTGCGGTCACGCCAGTGGTGTTACAAGCGCTGAAGATGATGAATCCTACGCTCAGAGCGGAAATTGATGGGGCCGACAATGACGAAGGTGGGGTACCCTCAGACCTCTTCGGTAAAGCCGTAGGAAATGGTTATGCTAGTATGGCTAGTTTACTTGGTTTCAACGGCAATGGTGGTTTCAAATCGGCTATGAGATTGGAGAAACGGGACTTAATCATTACTGCAGCGCAGGATACAAATATACACGGCTATGCCGAAGCTTATGTTGACTTATATGAAGCAGAGGCTCCCACATCAATGGAAGAAAGAGCAGCTAAAGAAGTTCGCAGAGAGTTTCAGCGTAACATCTGGCATTTATGGTCTGACAAATACCGGGCACTTCAGATTAATCTGTCTGGGGGCATACATGGAATGGACATGTATTATAATAAGTTCAAATATATGAGCGTGGACCCCGAAAAACGATTTAGGCTGTCTCTTCTGGATGCACTTAGTCGAGATCGTCGACAATACCAATATCCATCAGTGATGAAGCAAGATGAAACGTCAAGACAAGCTATTGAGCAAGTCACAAATCAATCTCTTTCCGAAAATTTCTTCGTAGATACACCAAGAACAGAGATTGAAAGACAGACGTTTCATGAAAGAGCCCAGTTACGTCTCGCTTATCCCCCTGAGCAAGCGCCTACGCAATATATGCTACAGAAAAAGACGTCTGAATTGACTTTGACAATTCCACCTACGGTGCAGAGTTTAACTCCCTTGCAAATTTCAGCTGATCGGGTACAAGCAGTACGTGATCAATCAAATCGACAGCCGCCGATAAAATTTTCCATCTTAGATGAAGTCCAAGTAAGTAAAATATAAGTATGAGGTGATCCTTGATTCTAATAATAAATCTAGAAAATAATGAGGGCGCACAAGCAGAAAGGAGAAATGTATAATCAAATGTCTACACGGGATCGTGAAAAGTTTGATGAACTTCGCCGGGTAACGCCATCAGACGGTCATCGAGATTGGCTTATGAAAAAGTTGGCGGATAAAGACATGGATTATCAAAGTAAGTTTAAAATAGTCATTAGATTATTTGATAGTAAATTATTTCAGAGTTTCTGGATCTAATGACGTTTTGTCATACAGAAAGATCCACGAATGGAACGTCTGAATTTAAATTGAACTACCTACGTTGGGGAGAAATTAATGCCAGATTCAAGAATCGGGTGGCACATGAACATTACGAACTTATTCGAACGCATTATAAGCGCCTATATGAAGCTGAAAATCTGTTGGGCCAGTTTGCTACAAGTCACTTGAAGATGGCTCTAGAACAATGTGGTTTCTATCCAGAGCATGATGGTATGTAAAACTCTAATATGAAAATTTGAATAATTCTACACGATAACGTGAAATTTATAAAATAGTTAGCATTATAAAATAATTTAGCACCACGAATTGAATCGGATGAGGTCATGATGGGTCACATGGGTCGAGCGTGGGCGAGAATGGCGTCGTTATTCTTTAAAGAGAAGACTATTGGGGGACTTACACCAAGGGTGAAGAATAAAACCTACGCGAGAGGAATTCGACCCGCCAGAGTCAGTGGTTCAGATTCTGAGGAAGAACGAGCTAAAACTTTAAATTCACTCCGAAGAGTTCGAAGGTAAGAATATTAGATAATTGAAATAACATAATTAATTTTCCGAAAACTACGAAACCTATGTAATAAAAATTTGTTTAGAGACAGTAGTGAACTATCAATTCCAGACCGACCGCGAGTAAGACGGCCGTTACGACGAGAACCAGGGCTGGATGACATTGATGATGGCACTGATGAATAAACCAAGCTAATGATTAAACATAAAAATTTTTATGCTACAGTACTAACTGAAATAACAACACAATTTTGCATTCCTACTGTATTACAGAAACTCTTTGTACACGTCTCCACATTCACACTTAATAAAAACCGAAACCATATTTAAAAACATGACTGCTTATTAAGTAACTTTTATACTTTGTGATTCTTTAATTTGAAGTAGTCATCAGAGTCTAGTTTAGAATGCCAACGAAAACTAAGTTAACAGCTAGGAAAGCGTCGCTGGCTGATCATGCGCCATTGGCGAAGTTGATCAAAAAAGAAAAACAAGAGAAGTCGGGAGATTCGGAAGGTCCGGAGTGTACGATGAAAATCGTGTTGGACTCTGACAAGGTTACTGAAGCTACCAAAGTATTGGGAAAAATACCGAAAAAAACGGATAAGTCACAGGCGAGTCCGATAGAAGAAGGTGTGTCTACAACTTTGTTGAAGGTTAGTCTATTAGAGAGAAGTTAACTCGAAATAATAAGAGTTCTTAGGCAGACAACCTGGATGACCTTGAAAATGAAATGGTAAATCATCTGGTTCAACTTACCGATGACACAAAAACGAAAGGTTTTGATGGTTTTGAAGAAGAAGAAGCCCAGGCCCTATTACATACAACAGCTGTTGAAGATAATCGAACACCAGAAGTTGATCTGGCTACGGTTTCACCGAAAAAAGAGGTAATGGTCACACGAAAACATCACCTCAAAGAAGGCGATATAAAACAAGTAGTGGATCAAGTAGTGGTTCAACTTGCCCCGGTTATCAAATCTCTCTGTGTCACAGATAGGATGATCCAAGTTCAGGTATTTATATTTTACACCAGAAAATGGTTTCATTCGAACTGGGATAGGCTTCAAAGTGGTGTTCTACTAACCAACTGGTTTTTTCAGCAAGAATCTAATGATTGGAAACAATTAGCTACACTGTTGGTGAAAAATCCGTCACTGGTGGAAACGGGCTGGAAAGCGGGTGCTAAAATCAAAGCACAAGATGTGAAACAAAATCTGGCGTTTCCCTGTCCGGCGGAACAAACGTGGGAGCAATTCATGTCACTTCCATTGTCAACACCGGTATGGACCATTATCACCAAACTGGATATCCCGCCTACATCTGATATCTTCACCAAATGGTGGAAAAAGATAAAATCAGACACAAGATTTGATGCTTGGAAGAAACTGGCTCGATATCTTCAATGCATGGAGTATTTCAATCAAATGTCAAATCATTTTTGGGGTCAGATGAGCGTTAATCCTACATACTGGAGTGTCCAGAAGATTGCCGTATCTCTTACTTTACAAGCAAACTGGTTAAAAGCCACGGGTCTGGATGTAAGAGATATTCAAGTTAAATACTACGATGCTGCATCGGAAGTTACGCAAGGGGAGCCGACAGTGAAACAGGTTCTGACAACAATTGATGGACTGTGGCCGGCAAAATTCAAACCGGTCAATCTTCACTATGATGGGGAACCGTTCGCAGACACAGTCTTGTTCGCTCAGGAAGATGCGAGCGTATGTCGCAAGATAGTGAAGCCAAAAGGGTTAAAAGTTCCGGATAGCTTCTTTGACAAGAAACCTACATCTGTAGATGAAGACTACACAATTCCAACGGTAAATATTCATAAGCATAAAACATGGCATATTTTTCATTTGAAATAGTAACCATAAAAATACATTAAAAATTCTTTATAATAAAATTTATACAGCCTTGCTGAAGTGATAATCGTTGCCATGATAATAAAAGATAATTAATGTAATTAAATTTTGTCAAAAAACTACTCCCAGGCATAATTAACAGGGTTAAATGAAACGCCGTTAAAAATTTCTTAAAAAGGCCTTCGGGCCGATTAAACTCCTTCAATTAAAAGAAATCTCCTTATGTATAAGTAAAGGTATACGAATTTAATAATAGTGAATATTCAGTCTGGTACCACTATGACCAATATCGGGAATAATCAGTCAAGCATGGCTCAATTACTGGACGATTTTATTGGTCAACGAGCAAATCAATTTCAACAAGGTCCGGTTTATTAAGCAAATCCGGACAAAGTCTCTCCTACACTGCCTTTTTTCTCCTGTTTAACAGTATTTATATATATCAAAAATGTTTTCGGATTAAGCTCCTGTTTAGACAGTATTTGCAATAAAATATTATCAATTTACCTTAACAAGTCGTACCTTTTAAGCAAGTAAACAATGGTACCTATTTAGATAATGAAATCAGGAAAAATACCATATCGAAAATGGGAGGCGCTCTCGGAGAAAGCTCGGGCACGAGATACATACTTCACATCATGTGGTCATCAGCTGTGGAGGATTCCGTTATCAGTGGAATTTGTTCTTAGCTCCAGAATAACTCTGAAAGATTGCGTAGATTGTGCTGCAGAGGTCTGTGAGGCGGTTGATCAGTATTATTGTGAAACAGATGTTTTATACATGTCAAAAATCAATCCGCCTCACGTTTTACCAGTTAATAAGAAGGCCGCGATTGTGGTAAATCGGTATGGCGTGGTACAAGGTCCGTATCTGCATTCAGAATGGTATCAATACAGTCTCGCTCTATGGGATAAGTTCCACCTACATCTTAATGATGAAATACCGGTAACAAAGACAAATATTTCGGACTTATGGGCAGAAGTATACTTTCGGGACACCGGTAGTTTTGTAGCTGGAAATTATAATTTCTATGCGCCCATACATATGATGATGATTAATAAGATGGCGGATAGGGATAGTAAGCATCGAGCATATGCAGATATGCATTCGGGGGTTGATTTATGGACAAACTTGGAACCTACTGATGTGTCAGAAGCAAAAACTTTTCGCCAAAATGGGAAAATGTTTAATGTGCCTCTCCCGCATGTTACTAATCATCGTATAAGGGGTAAACTTGTAAGTGAAACTAATCTACTCGCTGAGCGAGAAAAAAGAAAAGAATATTTCCGAGATCTTAAGTCGAAACATAAAAAAGGTTCGGACATCTTATCCCATGCTGTTGATACAGGAGTTGATCATATGACTATATGGTATCCACTGGTCAAACAAATGCCATTACGACTATTGCATCGGAATAATAGGACAGAAATTCTTCCAGCAGTGTTCGAGAATAACGAAACACATACAAATGAACATTGGGATAAAATTGTTAAATGTTTAACGGGTTTTCTGACAACGGGGGCGCTAAAACTTATGCCCACGCAATATTCTCCGGTCATGACCGCAACACTTGTGCTTGCGAATGCGGATAATCCAGCAAAAAAGACACGCCCGTGTTTTGATGGAGGGCCACTAAAAACCTTGGAAGCCTACAAAATGCCTTGTAAATTGGAAGGTCTTCCTCAGATTTTCTCTCAGCTCTCCCTACGGGATAAAATTACAAAATTAGATGATACCCAAGGTTTTCATTTAGTGGCCCTCCATCCGGAAAGTCGTGATTTGTGTAATTTTTCGTTTGCAGGACGTATTTGGCAATATGTAGCCTTACCGTTTGGGGAACGGAAAGCGCCATCGGCCTTTCAGCAAGCCAATCAGATCCCTTTAAATTACTGTAGGACAGTAGGTATTCTTGTAACTTGTTACTTAGATGACAGGCTTATTTGTGAACCGGCTCACTTCCACTGTCATGGTAGAAAAATAGATCAGAACTTAGGTAGAAACACTTACTTAGTAGTCTTAATGATTATCGCCTCTGGAGGATTCATCAATATGCTAAAGAGTAGATTTGATCCCACATATGAGGAAGAATTTCTGGGTATGAACTTGGATACCAAGACATGCACAGTATCAGTTCCAGAAAGAAAATGGTCAAAATTACAAGCAGACTTGGAAAAGTATCAGAGTTGCAGTCACATAACGCTACAGGAGCTAGAAACCTTACGCGGTGAACAATGCTCCTTTTTAATTAGTAGTCGTTATCTAAAAGTCTTTATTCGAGCGCAAACGGAAGCCATTACTAAATTCTTAGCAGCAAATGTGGGTCGACTTCATCATTATTTAAAGAATGAAAAAATCGAAATTACTCATCGGATGAGAAGAGAGTGGGCTGAATGGCAACATGCAACTATTCTAGAGGTCACTAGATGTTGGCTGCCTCCCAGTGAAACGAAAACGCCAGTATTTTATTTACATACTGATGCGTCACTTGCAGCATGGGGAGCAGTCTTATTTCATCTGGATAAAGAAATTGGTGAAATTTCTCTTCCCTTCTCGGAAGATATTTCACATTATACGATTGTCCAAAAAGAAATGCTGGCGATTTATTTTGCGTTAGTGCATTTTGCGTCTTATCTGCCGAATACACATATTGTGGAGTACTGTGATAATATGCAAGCGGTGTGGGCGTTTCATAATGATGGGAGTAGGCATCCTATCGTTAATGAATTACTTGTCCGAATTTATAGAATTTTATTTATTCTCAAATCCGACATAGTCGTAGCATGGATCCCGACACATTTGCAAATAGCGGATGAACCATCGCGTATTACAGATTTATCTGAAGAATTCGTCCCTAAGCCGTATTTTCAAAAAATTTGTAGGCAAACTCCGTTTCCATTACACGTAGATTGTTTTGCCTCGATTTCTAATCATAAATGTGAGCATTTCATAGTTCGTAAACATCTCCGAATTCCACATCCAGGTCTTATTCATTATGATTTTCTCAATCTCGACCCAAAAAACTTACAAAATAGGAATTTGTACTTATTTCCCCCGAAAGTCATCCTTGAAAAAGTAGCGCGACATCTTGCTTCGCATTATGCGGAGTTTAATTTTGTACTACTATTTCATCAATTCAGTGAATTGCCATTAGGCATAGAACAATTAGTTAGGATGCCACAAACGTCAATTATAACGCTGACAACTAATAAAGCGTTCACGTTTATTCCATCGGAAACGGATCAAATTTTGAACGTTACAGGTTGTAAAAGGGAATATAAATTCAAAGGGAGCCCAAATGTGAGGCCTAGGAGTACAAGATTATTGATTCATCATCGATGAAGCTGGAAATAGTTGTACATCAGTGCTTGGCAAGCCTGGGTTATATGATATATAAATCTGTCTGTATGCTAACTCATAGTCTGATAATTATCTGTCCCATTGATTACTCAAATGTTTTCAGTTATACTGTAGTTTAAAGTATTAATAATCTCCATTTAGAATGAATATTGAAAATCAATATATTCAAGCAATGTTACTTGCTCATGCAGCGGATAGGCTATATCAAATAGCGTACCTACTGCCTCCGGAAGTGACTTCTCGAAATCAGCCTTCCTACACGGTCAAATTGCCGGTGCCTACAGTGATACTGAATGCAACAATGATGATGGAAATTATTCAAGTGACGCCGATTAGTCACAGAATGCGTTTCATGGATCAATTGCTCCCGTTATTACAGTATGTAGTGAGTTTATGGGAAAAACTCAGTGTGCATACCACTCTAGATGCGCTACAGTTGAAAGCTGGAGAAATTAATGCACTTAGACAAGTTACACTGGTGCTCCATACAGTTTACCCAACTGTGGGGCTGCCGGGTGAGAGAGTGCAGGTTCCAGGGTTCTCCCTCGGAGCATCTGGTGATCAAATGGTAATGGCGAGGGCAATGGTGCTCTCTCACCGTTATAATGAAATTGCAAAAGATAAAGGGGCCCGATTATACGCTGTCGCAGCGAAATATGATTTGCAAATTGCAGAGAACTTAAATCGAGTGGATCCGTTGGCGTCTTGGGATATGGCGAATCCAGCTTTTTACTTGCATGAACCGCAATTAACCTATATGCCCAGTCATATGCAAGCGTTTCGAAATAAGAAGCACAGTCACATTGGGAATCAACGTTCAGTATGTAAGTTACCATTCTGATTTACTCCAAAAGCTTTGTAGTCAAACTAACCATAAAGATTGATTAAAAGGTGATACTTTGGTAATAGATACAGTTTTACTGGAATGATGCTCATATTCAAAATTTGAACTAGACACACCCCGTTTAATGAAAAAAAATGGACCAAAAACTTATTCCCAGGTCTGAAATTAAGGGTTAAATGAACATTTTTAAGTTAAAGGCCTTCGGGCCGATATACTATTTGTGTTAAAAATAAACTCCAGTCTAAACTGTAATGGCTGAGTAAAATGAAAATGTTCTCTCTCTTCACACATGCTGTGAAAAACATGTAACCATAAAAGTAGGTTGAAAAGAACCAAGGTCTATCAATACAGCTATGCTGGAATGATTTGCATTCACAATAAACGTGTTAATAAGATGAAAGAATAGCTTCTTGTAAAATACCAAAAATCTACTCCCTGGTGAAACTAAGGGTTAAATGAATCAAAATTTTTTAGGCCCTCGGGCCATCTGATAAATAACAAATAAAATTCTACAGCCTAGCTGAAAAAGCATAATGATTCATATTGTTTAGTACGACAGCCTCCGATGAGCCGAATGGTGGATAGAAATAGTCCCATAGCGACCATAAATCCAGTAGAAACTGAACCACTGCGAAAGAAGTCTAAAACACCTCTACCACAAAGTGGGACAGATATTAAACTCGAAATAGTCGATCTGTAAAGCAATTTTAGGCTATATTACTGTTGTATAATCACTGCCATCCAGTATTTTTATATTATTTTATATTAATTTTTGATAATTACGTCCTTCAATATTTTATTGTATTTAGATGACTGACTCAAACTTTCATACCATTGATTGGGAGCATGATGAATATCTTCAAAATCCGACTACGCTAGATTTTCGCGTAAATGAACTTCTTCAAACTCATCAGGAAGAAGATTCAGAACTTGTTATTGATGAAGTTAATACTATACAATCTTCATTGGAGACGCCTACGACCTTTGAAGCTGTTAGTCCGGCAGTTAGTGAAATAACCACGTGTACAACGGCCTCAGAACCTGAATCAGTACGTAGTTTAACGGAAGTGACGCCTGTTGAAAGTCTACTGACCGAACAAACTACAACAAAAGTTGAAAATAGTTTGGTTCAAGAAGTACTGCCAAAGACAGAAGCATTGATTCCTCAGAATAAGGAGCAGACCCACAAGTTCAAGTCGTTGGCTGATTATAAAGCTGAACGACAAGTCCCCAAAATAAAGTCCACGCTACCAAAAACTTGGGAAACTCCGGCAGAAAAGAAATTGAAATATGAAAGTCGCAAGACGAAATATGCAGCTCATACAATGGTATATCTCAATCGGTTTAAAGATATGAAAATTCGAGCGAGGAAACTGCACTGTGAACCGAAAGTTGTTTCTGGTCAAATCCCGGCTTCAGCTGACAAGTCTCTACCGCCGTCAGCGGAAATGGTGGATCTATTCGAAAAGGTTAGTGTGCTACCCAACGGGGGAAACTCAGCGCTAGGATTAGAATTAGGACAAGGTCTTACTTGTAACCCTACACATTCTTGTGAAGTTTACGGTAAACTTTGGTAAAAGGTCTTGGAAGGGATCAGTACCATAATTTTTAGCAGAAAGAGTGAAATAATACACGACCTTTTTTACGATAAAATCGAAGCTTGTTATCGATACATCATACCCATTTGAATTGCTGAATGAAGATCGCAAGGAGTGCGTAAAAAATCTATTCCCATACGTAGCCTAAGGGTTAAATGAATCAAAAAGTTTTTTCGGGCCTTCGGGCCTTCTATACCATTATCGACCAATTGTTTTTTATAAAAAAGGATGATATCTAGGTATATATTCTACGTTATTAGACGGAAATTGAAAAATTATTTCAGCAAAATCTATGCATGATCTGGACATATTGGAAAAAGTTTTCTCTATTAGAGGAGCATGCGGGCTACAAAATTGAATACTACCAATGTATGGAAGATCTGGCCAAAGATAGTACGGATGAAGCAATAGAGCGTACACAAATACGAAAACGGGCAGACTCGTTGATGGCTCAAATGTATAATATTGAACAGCAACATAAAGCTTTGTTTGATCTTGTCCCTAAATATTAACAATAGTGATTAGTATATTTTAATACTGTTATAATTTTCAAACACTGCCATTTAATGCAATTACAGAAGTTACAAAACTCGAATATATACCATTTAGAATGGAAGATCTTGGGGAAGAACATGTGTCTATGTATGACCATATCAAGAAGGATAAACGTCCGTTTCTTGAGATGGAAATTACACCATTGGTGGAATGTAGTAATCCGGTGTTTACGTAAGTTACACAAAGGAGATTCCATGTATTAATCATAATCATTTAGACCAACGAATTACTCGAATGACAATATCACCCTACTAGAAACCGGGTTTAATAAAGAAATCGAGAAAAATACGACCTTACTGTTGCAACAGGAGAAAGAAACGGAAGTGTATACGGCTATTCGTATGTTGCTGGATAAAGATGCTTCCAACGCCCTTCAACCCGAAGCAGAAACAACAAATCCAGCGTTTAAAATGTTTCTGCAGTTTAAAACTGAAAATGTAAGTTATAAGCTCTAGGTCAAAAAAGGTTCAATTTTCAAGATTTAGGATAAGCTACATTTTGAAATGAAAATAGTATAAAAAATGCGAATTATCAACTAACCATAATAATTACCTAAATTCAGGGCTTTTGATAAAATAGCTTCATGTAATCATGTATTAAAATGAAACATTAAATATTCGAACGACGTTATAACATAAGTCGTCATAAAGACTTATCATCTTACAAGACTAGTCTTCGCACTAGCGAATTTTGGAGATCCCCAATCAAAAGGGGATCTTATGTTAAAAAGATGGTACTCATCAAATAAATTATATGTTTAGGGTACTTTGTCTTACAAAAAATGTTTGGAGAAAATCAAAAGATTAGAAGATTCATCCTCGAATCTCCGATCCAAATTGCTTAATGCTACCAACCAGTTGGCACAGCTCACAAAAAATGCAGCAAAAAAGACTAAGGTAATTAGATAACGCTGAGACCGTACTTTTACACATATGTTCAGGGAGCCATTTACGCCAGAGACGGAAAATATTTTTCAAAATGGACAACTATGCCAGCCAAATTAATGGCGGAATTTCAAACCTCCAAAGATGATCCACTATCAGTGTATAGGGAATTACGACATTTGGTGGTGGTAACGCCGGAACGAGCCAGCCACGAGCACTGCGCGAAACTGGTTAGAAGATATCGAGATGCCTTGCCTGATGATTCACTACGAGTACCATGCAAAGAATATCTTACCAAACGTTTGGAAGAACTTAGGTAAAGTATCAGTCCCTATAATCAGTAGGTACTTTACAGCTTAATTTTAGACAACTTGAGTTTAAAGACATCTACTCCAGAGCAGTCTTGCTAAAATACATGGCTACGATTATGTCGGATTCTGATGCGCACCTTATTGAGGGTTATCTTGAAGCAAATGGTCGCAGTGTACCCATGAGAGAACTCGCAAATAATGTCATCAAGGCCAGAATGCAAAATTTATTACGTCAAACTTCGACGAAGCCGGCAGATCAATTATTACCGCTAAATCCAACAAATAGGCAACACCAGTTATTCCATAAACTGGCGGTTGAAGAAAAAGCACTGCCAAAAATGCTCCGGGCCACCCCGAATCCGGTAAATAGACGAAATCCATCTACGTCATTCAAGACGAAAAAGAATTTTAAAAATCAGCAAAAGCCCAATCAGCAAAAGGGTCAATTTGTTACTGGACAATCCAGAAGAGGCGCTACTCAGTCGTTTCAACCCAAAAAACAGTTCTCGGGAGCAGCAAGACCTAAAACCCAAAAATCAAACTTCCAGACCGGTAGAGGTAATCAAGGTCAAAATCAATCTTTAAATGGTAATAGTAAGTCTACGACTAAAAAAGCGGAAACGCCTGCAGCAGCAGTTGCACAGCTGAGAGGTGCCTATGATATTACGAAAATTTCGGACAAACTCGAACATTTCGGCAACACAACTCCAGAAGTGCAACTGATGCTTCAACATCAACTGATTCAACGGAGTTTGGATGTTATTCCTAATCCTAAAAAACCATCTAAAACGCCTAATTTAGTCAACTAAATTTTCTACATTCACAAATGAAGTCTTTGAAGTACAACAATTACTATTATCTAACCCGCATAATGTAAATGTTAAATTTCTCTTTCGTACCATTCTTGAATGGTACATGCATAAAAGTGAGAAAAAATTCAAAAAATCAGCTGTACCCATTATTACGCGCTCATTGCGGAGAAGACTGTATGTTACTGTCAGGGCAGTGCAAACTTTAACTTCGGAATTTCCGTACTTTATTTTAAAACAATTAGAACATCGAGTTTTTCGGCTTATTCAACGTATAAATCACCAATTTAATTTTCAACCAAAACAAGCTCCGATTATTCCGACAAATGAGGCGTTTAAAATAGCACAACATTTGTGGAGTGATGAGACCAGGTCAAGAGGCACACGTGATACTTCGATTTTGAATCGTAAAAAGGCGGCAATAGCTGTAGTTTTGGCCTCCCTTAGTGGTAGTCGATGGATGGATTTGCATAGGTTACATTGGGAGGATATTAAAATTGAGAAACAGCCCACGGCAACGTTTCTCTTTATTACTTTAAGAATGACCAAAAATAATTTATGTAATGAAGTTCCCCAGCGTCTTTTCTGGAGTGCTACTTACAATACTCCCTCACAGAGGAATCCCATTTTTTGGCTTCAACGATACTGGAGGTATCGAGGTAGACCTGCTAAAGGATTCATCATTGGCCCAGAAAATGATACAGTACCAAACGCAACATGGGGCTCTCACACTATTGCACAAGTGCAACGTAGTGCTAAAATTCTGGGGTTCCCAGTAGAAAAAATTCCAACCCGTCACTCATTTCGAGTAACCATGGCCATAACCTTGTATAACTTAGGAGTTGAAACAAGTCGAATTAATCGATTTTTAAACTGGAAAACCAGTAGAATGCAAGAACATTATGTTAACACGAGAGATTCTAAAGCTGTTAATGCGCCAGCGCATAGACTAGCGTCATTGACAGCTACAGAATTTGAACATTTACAATCTCCGTTTTTCTGAAACGTATAAATCACAAAGTGTCACAGCTGCCTAACTTATTCTGTTTTTTCAAATATTTTGTAGTAACTTTTATGATCAACACCAACAAGTCTCCTTATACTAAAGATGTATTATTTAGAATGGTCGTTATCTTTGAGTTTCGCCGAAACACCTTTGAAGTCAAATATGAAATGCTCGAGCGACCAGTCCGAATGAGAACCTCCAACTTTGTTCGAAGATGGGAACTTCTTCAAGTGGAAGAACTAACAGAACATCTTTTTCCGGAGCTGGCGGTAGAACTAGAAACCATTCTCAACCTTGATCTTTCACCAGAAGGTGTAGTTAAAATGGCTTCAAAATATTATGGAGAGCAAGATGCTACGAAAGTGGCGATTGCACTCCATCATTCCAGCCCGAAATTTCAGCGGTTGTCACTGAATAAGTTCTTGCGCCTTCATGACGCTGTCCTTCAAATACATAGTATACTATTTGAATTGAAAATATTGCCTAGTCAAGCAATCAAAGTCACTGCGTCAATTCACATGGTACACTAATATGCTACTGGTACATTTTATCTCCGTTATATTACGTAACCCTCACTGCCTCGGTTAAAAAAGCTGACACATCATATATCACATGTGTTAGTTTCTGTGTCCTATTTCATAACACTAATATAATTTTTTCTAAATTTCTTCACATATTTTGTAGATCAGAATCATGTCGGTAACCAACTTGGTTAAAAATAATGATGTGCGACTACTAAATGTGCCATGGCACACTATGAATCGGTCGTGGTCGGCTGCAGAACTTCGTGATACACGTAAAATTATTTTGGCGTGGGAAACCCTTTATCCCGATCATCGTCGAAAAATGAAACATCCCAATGGGGCTCTACAACCGGTGGTTGGTGTGTTTCCAAAAGTGGAACGTTCCATGATCGCTCCAATGATAACGTTGGGAGGTAAATTAATAATTTACATTTATGACTATTACATACATCTTCAACTATAACCTTAACTAGGTTTATGAAAACGTTTTTCTTCTTCAGAATAAGCTGTAATTAATTTATTTCAGTACAAGCATGTGACCTGGCGTTACATTTTACATCAAGAATGATTCAATCCGTGGTGCTTAGTGCCCTTACCTTGAAATACGACACTGTTATCAATTACCTACGCAAAATTGCGGAATCTTGGAACCAAGAAAAAGCGGAAGCCATGAAAGCCCTCGAAACTATTAATGATTTCAAGCGCTTAGTGGCCAATCAAGCTTCAATTTGGGCTATCTGGCAACTTCTCAGCTCGATTGAACCCAAAGCGTCCACTTGGTTGCACCAGGAATTCATGCGAATGCTTCGTAGAAATGGAATGCTGGATTACAGTATGGCGGGCCCTATCAATGAGAATGAAGCCGACTGTCTTCATGGGGAAAATAGTTTTACAGCTGCTGAGCTGAAAACGGCTACTCTACGACGAGTCATCAACTTTGGACCGAAAGGTGAAAGACCAGTGAATCCGTGGTGTGAAAAATCTGATGCATGGGTCTTGTTAGCGGTAACCACTCATCATCATGTGTTAACAATACCATTGAAATGGGAAAATAGTCTTATTAAGGTAAGTTTCTTATTATCAACGCACAATATTCTGATCTTATGCTTAGTTATTTGCTGAATTTGTGTCGCTCAAATACGTTGTGTTTGATTTACCACCCATGGATACAGAAGTAATGGCTGGTGAAGTTCTTCGTCGAATGACGCATTGGATTAATAAAGACTTGACAGAATCCGGTCGACGCTTTACTACTCCATATGAAGGATTTTATCATACACACATGGCAAGCTTCAATGGTATTGTCATAGATGCACTGGCTATTCCAGCCGGAGTGTCAAAACGAAATCTGGAAAAAGAAGGCTGGATGAAAAGCTCGCTAGACTCCTTTGACCCACTTTCATGGGAGGAAGGAAATACTATTGTGGGGCTACAATGGGCACTTCAACTTTGTCATGCGCGTATAATTGATAATGATAATGAACTCTGGGGATTTGACTTAACTACGCTTCAAGCGGAAAATAAGAATTTGATCAGTCCACACGTTAAAGTGGCAATAAGTGATCAACAAGATCCAGATTACGTTATTACCACCGTGGCCGTGGCAAAAATGATTCAAAATCAGTTCAACGGACAGAAACGACAGGTGTCAGTAATGGCGCCAGCGCTCTTGCACAAAATTTCCGGATTACCGGTAGAAAAGGTTCGTAAGCAAATACATGGGTCATCATTGGGGATATGTAAAGACCGTAACAAATTGTTTAGGTGAAAGCGGGTACCCTATTGGCTCTTCGATCAGCTCAGAGTGAACATAGACAACACCTACGCACTCAACGAAAACCCTGCCGAGGGCACTCCAGAGTCTTTCAACCCTGGCCGACAGCTCCATGCCGTAGTGGAAAACGGACCCACAAGTCAAAACTCGCAATGGGAGGAAAACGCCCACGCTTTTCTTCATCTTTTGATGTAGGTTATAAAAGAACATGCAATCCGCGAGCACGAGCAACTCAAATGTCAGAACGTGTTGCTAGAAAACTGTACGAAGGTGCAACGGCCGGCATGGAAATGAATGTATCGTTTGATCCATTATCTACGACCAAGGCGAAGAAAGGGGATGATCGCATTGATCTTACGGGTGACTTAGATGATAGTGTTGTCAATACTACTGTGGTAACAGAATTTACGGTAAATGATACTCTGGACCAGTCACAAGAGGAGCTTCCCTCGGAGGCCTCATTCTCCAAATATCTTGAAGATAAGGCTGATACAGGTACTACTGAAGATACAGTCCTATAGAACTTCCAACATTTCTTTAGCTTACTCTACACCGGCAAAACCAGAACAGGTGGATCGTAGTGGAAGTGACACGTTCAGTGAAACTGAAGAACCCTTTGCTGCCCGATGTCCGAAGCGCAATTTACAAATTGCGACTAGCCCTCTAGCGAATCAAGGTAAGCGTAATGATATTAATGTTATCAACCAATTAAAAGTACGTTTAGGCTGTTCAAAAGCACCGCCAGCATCCCAAGCTCCGCTTCAACCGCTAACCATTACAGAATTGCCCCTGGGGTTGGAACCGTCCGATGTCAATCCTGCTGTAGCAGTAGCTAAAGTTCGTGAAGCAATGGAAAAGAGCCTGACTCTTCTCCCAGCGGAAGTCACAGCACGAATCGAAGCTGAAGAATTACCAGTTCAACTGGAAAGTCTAAGTCAGCTTCACATCAACAAGTTGAAGCAGCTTAGATACGAACATGGCAAGAAGCAACGTCGCGAACAAGCCATTACATTAATCAAAAAATTACAAGCCCAGCTTGAAGAAATGACTGAATAAGTCAAGTCAACAACAATTGCATTAATCTACCTCCTACACCTGTAGTACTTCATTTACAGTTCAAACTGCCAAATTACTCGCAATAAATATTTAATTTTTTGAAAAACAAAACTCAAAGTCTCTACTAAACCATGGAAATACTAAAACATGGTATAATAACGAGGTTTCGTAGAGAGTCTATCTCCAATATTTAGTTGAAGAACTTAGAAAGTTATTATAGGATCAAAGGAAAAAAGTTCTAGAATAAAAAATTGAGATCCTGGAAAAAAGTTTCTAGATTCCGTTCGAATATTGGCTAAGCGTTGTTTGTTATCACTTAGGTATTATCTTCTCTAGAAAGAGGATCAAAAGCAACGAAAGGTCAAAATGAAGAGTTCTTCACAGGGGGTTTAATTCGCCGATTTTCAAAGCAGCGAATCAAAACTGCCCACCCTCCACCCTTTAATAACTATACTTCGTTCGTCTATCTCCAATATTTAGTTGAAGAACTTAGAAAGTTATTATAGCATGTTTTTTTTGAAAATCGTTTGATATTTCTGTTTAATTCTTAATTTTATGTTTAATGACGACTAAGTTATTTGTCATCGACATCAAGTGTATATCGGAAAGTGCCTTACAAGATCTTTGTACTTTCAGACATACTCATCATCAGATTAAAAAGTGCCAGTAAGTGGTCCGACAAAATTTTGGCATTGAAGCCTTTTTTGAAAGCATTGCATGTCAGAAATGCTGGTTCAAAGAGCTCTCACGTTCCCGGCGTTCCCGTTGGTTTCAAAATTGACCTTTCCAGTCCCGTTCGTTCCCGGCTTTTTGTGAAAATTAAGTTCCCCTTCGGTCCCGATTTTCAAAATCTGATTCCTGGTTCCCACGGGACCGTTTCCGGGAGTCTTTCCGTTTTTTTGGTTCCCGTTCCCGCCTTTCTCTGGCTATGAGTAATAGAAAAAGATTCTCCAAATTGACGAGTGTGAATAAAATCAAGTTCAAAAATTATAATCGACAATAAATATATCATTATAAACGGATTATAAACGATTAAGATAATATGGATTTAAGTACACACCGTTAATATTTAACAGTTACACCCATGGCCTCGTTCGACCATCTTGGGTAGATTTGTGGCCCGTCCAGGAACTGGACCGCCGTCCAGTGTGTGGACAGCTCATGGATCACGACAGACATGGCGAAAAAGATCAAAATCATGATTCCAGGATTCGCATATGGACATCCTTAATGATATAGGAAACAAATCTGATGTTTGATCAAGCCCCATTAGATCAGTTTTATAAACAGCCCATCAAAGTCACATGATTATAACCCCAGATTCTAGGGTCTTGAATCTCAAACCCTAAAACTATCCAGATTTGGAAAAAACTGAGATTGAGAAAGTAAGCTAAATTACATTTTTATCCGAATTTTTGAGAAAAATCATAATCCGCTCTTGTAACCCCAAATATCCACATTTATGTAATTTTCTAGCAATTCTTTTTTTTTATCCAGATATTTTCGAAGCTCTAGAAAACCATAAATGGAAGATTTTTGGTTGTTCTGGCCGCTTCTGGCCGTTTATTTGTTTTCTTCGGGTGATGGTTTCTTCCCATTTAGAGC
>SCLD01136072.1:0-23846 GCA_004367895.1 Oikopleura longicauda
CTATTAGGAAATTGATTTCACAATTCTGTCATACCGTAAAAACTCAGATTTTGTAACATTTGAAACATTTTTTTGTCAAGTACTTCCTCTGAGGGAATCGTTATTTCAGTTGAAGTCTAAACTTCGGGGGTTACGAGTCACTTTCGAAACACTCATATTCCAAAATTAATGAAATCTGTCGTTCTAAATGACCGTATAGTTTTGAACGGCCATTTCTTAAAGTTCCGTGGAGTTAAAGCTAGATAAATCGCTGTATATTTAAGTAAGAAGACCATATACTTTCAAAGCTTGGGATCGTTTAACGGCTTTGAATAATTTCACCTCGAAAAAAGTCCGACTTATATGAGCGGACGGTCAATTATAATTCAAATGACCATTTATTTTACGATTAAATACCGTTCTCATTCAAACTCATGGGACTTTTTTGTTTGAACATGGTCATTTTTGAAGAAAAACCACAATATTTTTCTTTAAAGGCCGTATACTTTCAATCTCCAAATATTAAAACGAACACTGGACTATTAGCCGTAGCCGTAGGACACCTTTTCGAAAAGGACCGTATACTTTTACAATAACCCGTTAAAAATGACAAAATTTTCAAAAAAAACCTGTTTTTATGTAAGTTTCAGTTTCGATAACTCTCTTGTTAAAGATTACAATTATCTTAAGTTTGATTTACTAGTATTTGACTTTTGATTGTAGAGTCTATTTGCTTGAACTTATTTATTTAAGAACTGGTTCTTTAATTCTAGTTTAATTTGAACAGGTTCCGAATATCGATTCGCAAATTATACATTTATTTGTGAAAAACAATCTACAGTGGGCGGTCGCAGATTGACGGTCAAAAATCTGAATAAAAAAATTTCAAAAAATGAAAGGCTACCGAAATGACCGTTATTGAAAACGTTGATGACTGTTGTCCAAAATGATCGTTAATTTTGAACCCAAATGACCGCTGTTCCAAAATGGCCGTTATTTACATAGTAATACTCTAATTACACTAAACTAAACTATGGTATAGATCCGTTTGTGCGGATCAGCATAATTAGAACATTTCTATGTTGGGAGGAGAGATAATATTATCAACACTCATTGTTGGAAAAATGGAATGAAATCTATAATTATCTCAGGGTGGGGACAAAAAATTTTAATTTTGCAAAGAAATCCCCTATATTTTGCTTATTGCTGCCTGCTAAATACAAAATACAAATACCAGTATTTGTTTGATTCTGGTTTCTCTGAAAAAATAATGTCCAGAATGAAACAAATATTAAAAGTTTTCAGTTGCTATCTAGAGCTGTACTATTTATTATAAGAAAAGTTTGTAATGACATAGTAATACTCTAATTACACTAAACTAAACTATGGTATAGATCCGCTTATGCTACTTTAACGCATTAGCACATTTACCATGTTCCTAAAGTCTATACAGTGTAGACTCTCATTCTTGAATGAGGTTATTCCTTATTTTAGTTCCTCACTGTTTAGTCTTTGGGTGTTTTATGTAGAATCTAGAACCCAATTCAGTCGAAATTTCTTTTCGGAAAATTCGAGAATTTCGCCTGAATTTGGGTTAGAAAGTTTTGTTTGAACAGCTATTGATCGCCTAGTAGGTAGATCATTAGCGTGTTCAAACGAGAGTGGCAGTTCATATTGCAGGCTTGAAAAGCCTGAAACAATTTGTGGGTTATGTAACACATCCGCCAATTTTTGCCTCCAGCTGAGCATTTGTAAATTGAACACTCCTGGAATCATATGGGTGGCTTCCAATACTCCCACCACCGCTTGTCGAGCCGTGATTCCTCCTGGTGCAAGAAATCTAGTCGCAAGGTCGGTCATGCAACTGGTGACTGCATCCCATTGAGTAGTTTTTACTTGCATTTCCACTCTCAATCGAGTTAGAAAAATAAGCAAATCTTTCAACGAGATTCGTTCGTTTTCTTCAATCGCCTGAATACAGTATGTAGAGGAAAAAGAACAAAAAATGATTTAAGACGTTTTAAATCGTTAACATTTTTCCGGTGTTGACACCGTTAATATTCGATTATTACCTCAGTAATATAATTGACAATTTCTCGGAATAATTCTTTGATGACATTGTCTTGCATCGGCATCGAGATTTTGTTGACGTTTATTTGAGCCGCTGCATCATACCATTCGAAAATGTTTTCTGCCCGTAACCGATTACGATAAATTTTGGCCCAGACTTCTGAGGTTAGCCCCAAAATGAAATTATCAATGTCCGTCATTTCTATAAAACATTACTAATATTTCAGGGTCCCTATATCTTGGAGTTCAGAGTTCTGACACAAAAAAGAAAAGCTATTTCAGTATAGTTACCAGCTTTTGGAGCTGAAAAAATAGTACTATCGTATAAAAAGGAGAAATAAGGCAGGGGAATTTTAACAAGGAAAGCGTGTGACAAATTAATCTCTAACCGTTTTGACAAAGATTTCAACTAAAAGGTTGGCATCAGGACGATCAACAACATATCTTATCCAAAAACCTGTTTTGGCGTATGTGAACTGAACTTTATCCACATTGGTCAGTTCTAGTTTAATTTGTCTCTCGGATTCCTGCGACCAATTTAACCACGGTAAACATCGTGACAAAATTTGGAAGGCTAGGGAGTCCACTCTGATCCAATAAAATGAAGTTAATGGTAGACATTCTGGTGGTGGAACCATTCTGAAATATGTAAACTTCATATCAGAACTTTTTTCGTTTTCTAATAAAACATAAAATTAACTATTCTTATTTCGACATGGGGATATCATCTAAAAATTTAAAATCATTTTCCCTGATTTTTTGAGATAGTTTAAAGGCTAATCCTTTCTTAGACGTTGCCATCTCATCTTGAAGATAATGGTTTGGCATGGGACTGTCCCATTTCCATCCCATTGTGGTGGTGATTTGATCTCGGGTTAAATCTAATTTATGGCTCATGATACACCCTAATCTTCTAAAGGTATTTTTTGAAGGTAATTGTGAAAATCCTAATTTTTTGGCTTCCCTAAGATAGACACCAAATGATACGTCACCATTAATCTCCCCATTACATGTAAATTTGCTTGCTCCTAATTTATGTCCCGTACACCTACGTGACAACCATTGGTCACATAATTCATTTTTTGGAAATTTGGCTTTAGGGTGTAAACATGGAAAAACAAAACCAAATTTGGGTCTACCGCTTAGAATCCAAAATTCTGTTATCAGACGAATTGGACATAATTTCGAATCATCTTGCATCAGCGTGATGCCTTCATTTCGGTTTCCTTGGTTTGCTTTCGAACAAGCAATGAAAAACTTAAAGGAAATAATTCCTGAAACATTAGTTACTAACATGTTATCCCACCTAATTCGAGTACAATCTATCCATCTTCTAGATGAGCAAAACGTAACTAAAGCGTGAAGCGCCGCAATTTTGTTTCGTAATAGTCTAATTGTAGAAAATTTCTTGGCATATTTATTAGAACTTTTGGTTCTATAATATAAATTAATCATTGCCTGTCTTAAGGGCTCTGGTCTCTTAAGTCTGGCATGATTTACTCTAGATCCGTTTTTGGTCCGATAAGATTGAATCGTATCATAAAGGGATCTTTTAATTTTGGATTTCAAAGGTTCCTTAATTTTCAAAATAATGGTCACAATGTTAACTATGGTTTTGAATCTCTTAGTGGCTAAAAGTTTCTTGGCTTTGAAACTTTCGTTTTCAAACAAGTGTTTGGCAAAAAGAATAATATTAACGACAGTTAGTTTTTTAGTGGCAAAAAAGTCTAGAACTTTATTGCGATATTTTTTCACATTCATGTTCGTTTATCTGAAAAAATTTATAAACCATTTTACAAGTTATTAGAACTTGAAATAAGCCAAAATTAGCCACTTCAATCTAACCAACCTTTCATTTTGGCTAGGGCAACAATTTTTTGAAGATCGTGCTGATTTATCTTTGAGATATTACCCGTGACCTCACCTTTGCTTGACTTCTTGACCTCTACGTTGTCAGTGGTACGTTTTTCGGCTCCTTCAGTACGATTAGGCTTGTCCGTTCGTTGTCGCTTGGGCCGATATTGGTTTTTGCCAGATCGTTTTTCTTGGCGTTTGTCAGGCCGTTTTCGTTTCCGATCAAAAGATCGCTCACTACGGGGTCGAGGCGTTGGAATTTTATTACTGGCATACATTGTCAGTAAATCGTTGTTTTTCTTGGATAAGGATCCGAGAGCTTGATACTTATCCATTCCTTCCAACGTCTGCTTCTGAAGTGAAGACATTTTTGCTCGAATTTCCCTATCAAAGGGTTCTTTGAGCGCAGCACTTTCTTCAACTCTGGCCATTAAACAATCAAATTTTCGTTGATGTTCTAGACCAAGTAGCATTGATGAAATATTCAGGCCCATTTTTCGCGTGAAAGTTGGGTCACCGGTTTTGGATTGTAAAACCTTTCGTACTTCATCAATATAATGTTTTGCATTAATATAACAATCCGGCAAAGCATGATAAAGCCGTCCTGCCAGATTTATTACGTTATGCAGATGAAAGTCCTTGAGCATGTTATCCTGCAATTTGTTTTTGAGTATAACATAAACTGTACACGGATCTTCTCGATCTCGAAAAAGGTTGAGATCGTTGTTGAGATATCTAAAATAGAATTTTATTACACACACTATTTGTGTGAAAAAATGGAAGATTAGTTTTTTAGGATCTGAAGACTACCCTTCATCTTCTCCTTCGCCCTCAGAAGTTTTTTGCAAATTATTGTATGCTCCCGGATTCGAACCTAAGACCTTGGGTCCCCCGAAGGGAATCCAGACCCTTTACGCTACCTCTCCCTGAAGCTAAATCATTTTATAATTGCTTATTTTGTAAGCCTGATCTAAGTACTTACTGAGGTAAGGTTGACCATCTGACATTGAAATTGGTTCCATCTTTATAGATCCAATTTTCTTTTCGGTCAAGCAAGTCCGCCTCCGTTTTGTGCTTTTCTTTTGCCGACACTCTTTTGTCGTAAATATCTTTCTTCTTTATTCGAACCTTCATTCGTTCGGTAAAACGTTTATAGAAAAACTTGACCGGTTTTTCTAACAACGTTAACTCCTCCGTAGTGGGCGCTATTGGGCGAGCTTTCTCCAAAAGATCCCTTCGTTTCCACAACTTTTGCGCTTTTACTTCCGCATTTTTTGACTCATTGTATTCTTCAAGAGCAAATTCAACATCAGCATTCAACGTGGTCAACATATCATCGGGTTGCTCAGACTCGATGATGTTGGCTTTCAACCTTAAAATGAAAAATTTTTAAAATATATTGATATTGAAAAGTAAAATCTTCATTTACCGTTTATTGTTGATATCATCATTGACGGCGAGCTCAACCGGAATCCGGAATTTATTTTTCGGTTTTTCCTTGGCATCAGTACCCATTCTTAAATAATTTTTTATAAAAAAATGTGTCTTAAATCTAATAAGACCGTGCTCGATTATTTTTGCGACTCAATCAATCTATTCCAAAAATGTTGGCTTTCGGGTCAGTCAAAAAATTAAAAATTTTTACAGTCATTTTTCGTACAGATGCCGTTTTTTGGCTGATCACTTTTCGTTCACCTTTGAACTTAACTCTCGGGTTCCAAGTTCATAGCTTCTGGGATTTTTGAAGCCAAAATTTCTGGGCTTCGATCATCGAAACCTAAATAAATTTCAAACGTTATTTTATCGAAATGTTTTTCGGAAATAAATAATATGATAGTTTATGAAATGAATGACGATTCTATGGGTAGAAGGAAGCTGCAAAGGCTCTGATTGATTTAAACAATCAATCAGATTGTTGCTTTTAATTTTACTTTTTAAGGAAAGAAAATTCCCGTTTAATTTATAATTTGTTCTCACTTAAAACTAGAATCGTCAAACGAATTTTATTGTGAAACAAACCTGTTAATTCGTTTTCCAGTGATTCCAGAGCAGCCTCTGATAATAATTGTAATCTGTCTTGAATATCCTTCCCAGTTTCATGCTAAGGGAGATAAAAAAACATTTTTATAAACGCTCAGTTTTGGTTTATCGAAAATAAAGTTTCGGCAAAAATAAAATAATTCAAGCTTAATGAAGCCTCTTACCATAAATTCCGGTATTGGCTGAGATAAAGTTCGTTTGATCTTGTCAGGTCGAGGGGATGACAGACCTGATGATTGATTCCGTTGAGTTTGGGACTGTTGAACAAGGTTTTTTACCGCATTTGGTACCAGATTTTTCGATCGTCTCATCGGGTCCATGCGTTTCTTGCATTTTTTGGCTCTTTTTTCCGGTTCTAAATAACCGCGCGCTGTTGGTCGGTAAATTCGGGTGACGTCTTTACCAATTTTAAGCTAAATGAAATAATTAAAATCGATTCAACTCTTATTTAACTTCAAGTTACGTAATATTTTTCATAAGTGAATCTTATTCAGAGCTTTTACCTCGAATTCATTTCCATCAGTGGTCATATACATTCCACGTTCGATTTCGGCTAGCATTTCTTCGCACTCAGATGGTGCAGAACGTTCCATTTTATCCAACAATGTTTGATGTTGAACCTGATGTTGAGCAAGCTCAGCTGGTCTGCAAGTGGTTGGATTAAAATTGAGATCCAAAAGCAATTGCATTTCTTTCTGTTTGGAATCCAAAAAGGCAAGAGCTCTGGTGTAGAAGGCCAAACCATCTAAAAGCAGAGCAATAGATCTCTTTGGTCTCCATAACTCCCAGTGTTCAACAAATTCATCAGATAGATTCATAGAACTAAGTCTGGTTCTAGCTCCCTGCAATTCTTCTTTTACTTCAATTTTCATAGCCTTAACTTTCCCCTGGAAAGCTTTGAGCCATGTAATGTTATATTCTAGTTTTTCTTTTGGTGAAAGAAACACTGAAGACATGCTGGCTACCGAATTCATTCTAGATAAATAAAAGGCTTTTCGGAGAATCTTCCCAAAAGAAAATTTTTCATTCGATAACCCTTTTAATATTTCATAGCCTAAAGCTATATAATCATTCGTATACAAATCAGAATAATCCTATTACAGGAAATTATTCTTCCATCTCGCTTGCAAATTTCGCCTCCGTTTTCCAATTAATAAGATCTCCTTTGAACAAAATGACTAAACCTAATTCTTCTGGTTTAACAAACAGTTTGGCCCATGGCATCCAGAATTCCACATTAAGAAAAAACGCAAACTAAATGTTGCGTTATTTCGTAAATCTATTTTACGTAATGCAAAGTGAGTGTTAAGAATAAAAACAGGAAACAAGAGGTTACCTGTGCGTTTTTATTGATCCATGGTACAAAAAGCAATGCTTGTTTGACTTGAGATACGTCATCAATCAATAAATATTCATCATCCCCACACAGCTATAAGAAATATTTAGGATTTTGTTCAAAATATCCTATTTTCGATACTTTGTAAAAAAGTATAATATTTTTTTAGATGAAAAAATAAAATGTCTGTTTGAAGACGATATATAGATTGATTGTAAAGCAAAATTAGAATAGTTCTAGTCGACTGTTCTAATTATGTTTTACTCATAATGAGAATATTACAATACCAAAGTATTGAAAAATGAAAAAATTTCTTTGTGGAAAACTAGAAAAAATAATTTTTTTCCAATTTTTTCTAATGAAAGGATAATTACCTCATCGGCCGCTGTAAGTAGCTCACGAAGATGAATTCGAAGGCCTAAGTCCGATTTTTTCAGTTCGCATTTTCGTTCGAAAACAATCTTCATCTGATGTTGCCAAATCAAGGGCCAGTTTGTGTCATTCAAAGGCAAATCACGATCGTGTTCATACACGACTAGTCTTTCAGAAGAAGGTTCTACTTGTTCAATTCGAGGTGCCTTAATAATCAGTTAGCCTTTTTATATAAACTAATTTATGTAAGTGTCTTTTAGTGATTAAAAAGTTTTTATAAAATTTATAAAATCATTAAATTCTCACCCTCATTTCGGATTTAAAGACACAAAGTAAAAGATGACTTTTTCTAAATAGTAATAAAATAATGTTTACATTTTGTTTTACCTTTCTAGGCATATCATTCATTTAAACATATTATGGTTTCCAGTAAACCGAAAATAGTTGTTTAACACATTCAAAACGGTTCAGATGATACAGTTAAATTTTAAAAAATTTTAAAATACTGTATCCGCCAATAATCTGACATGTAGTCTATTGGCCAATCTTCGCACATCCCGTCGAGCGCGACTGTTTTCACGTTCTAGTCGTTCAATTTCTCTTTCAATGACTCGAGTCGCAACTCCTGTATTGTGATTGTTGTGATTTAGAAGGATTCTAGTTTGTAATTCCAGTGCATTCTGGTATGCAATCATTTTTAATAATTCAGCAATATGAATAGAGCGTCTAGTCATTCTTAAAAAATTAGAACATGTTATTTTTTCCAGATTTTCGTATTTCGATAACTAATTTATCTTAACAGGGCAGGCAAGTTTGTGATTGCAGAAAAAAATGAAAAAATTTTTTTGATTTTAACAGTTAAGTCTCAACACTTTCGTCGCTCGAACTTTATCGTTCCAAAAACCCCAAAATTCTTGATTTTCGAAAATGAGTTTTTTCTCCGCTGGTACAATCGTAGCTGGGAAGCGTGAGAAACTTTCAAGTTTTCCGCCCAGCTGCAATAAGCTTGGAAGTCCCAGTGGTGTCTCACCAAAACTGTGAAAAATTAGCAAAAATCTATGTTTTTGGTAATATTTGCTTAGGTGAGACATGGTTTGTTGAATTAAGTTTTTAGGTGGGAAAATCCACAAAATTTCATTTTCCAATTTTTTGGGATTCGTACTAAAGAAATCAAAACCAATACAATCTGGGTTACTTTCTAAGCCGAAATTAATCCATTTTGTACATTTCTTATTTGCTTCTGTTGCAAATACTTCAACTGTCGGGTTCACCGAAATTTTTCGACACAATTGTCGGTAAAGTGTTTGAGGGACAAACTCCTCATTAAAATCTACAAATCTACTAGCCTCATCCGCTAATTGATTAGTGGTGTCAATCCAGTATAACGCTAGTTTAGCATTTAATTTGTCTAATTCGAAATAAATTTCCCTCAACACCCCTTGTAACTTTTCCACTTTAGACCCTAGAGCGTTAAATGTCAATACTACAACTTGATTATCGCAAAAATGGATGACCCTTTTCCCCTCTAAGAGATCTTTGAACTCTCGGAGCATCCATAAAATCGCTAGGGCTTCTTTCATGTAAATGGGCTCTTGCTGGATTTTTTCGTTAAAAAACCATTGTTTTACGACCACTTCACTATCATCTTTAAAAATTAATGCACTAGCTGAAAAACTGCTTGCATCTGTAAAACTCAATTTATGTGGTATATTATTTTCAGAATCATTTTTCTGTAAAAAGTTATTTTTCATTTTTAAGAAATGTAAATTAATCCATTCTTTGAGTTCTATTTTCAGTGCATTCGAAAAAGTAATAATATCATTTTTGGCTAAACCCTTTTTGTTGCCATCAGCAATAGTGCGATTCATTTCTCTGATAAAAAGTTTAGTCATTGGGTTGGTTAAAATAAAACTAACACATTTCCCTCTGACTTTTTGCAGTTCAATAAAAGAAGATTGACCTGCTGACAACATTTCACGAATTTTGGTTTGAAATAATTTCCATTTTTCAGGGGGAACTGAAACTTCACACGTTTCTGTATTCAATCTAAGGCCTAAAAAATCTTGTATCATTTTAGGTTCAAAATCGGATTTTTCTAAAGAAATCCAACCTCCAGCTGCAACTACCATTGCCGCTGTAGCCCAACCGTTTCTAGGTACACCATTATAAATAGTATTTAATGCATCCAGTGCTAATCTATCATCTAGATATAACGAATTTCGGACACCTAATGTCCGTAAATATGACATTACTATCATATTTGCTCGTTGAAATATTGCCGGTACTGATGGACTACCGAAAACTGCACCTCGATAAGCAAAAATTCTACCTTCGTATTCAAATGCCACTAGCTTTCTGGATTCCTTATTCAGTAATACTAAATGAAATCCCGATTTGTCATCCGATTTGGTCATGCGATCCCCTTTGTTAAGAAAAAGTACTATGTTGTAAAGATCTTCTAAACGACATGGTAGTGAAAAACCTTCAATCGCTTTTTCGTAACCTCCGTGATGACACATACGTTCTTTCTTAGTAAGGTCCGGTGCAGGCATCCCTGGTAATAGAACATTGGCGAACACTGAAGGTGTAACTAAATCCGGGATTTCATCATCTCCCATGATATATAAAGCGCCAGATTTTAACCACTTAGATATCGTTTTGTTAATCAACCTTTTTTGAGAAATTTCTATTATGGGATTTGTCTTTATCATGGGTGGATATTGCCATCTTTTGGTTTTATACGAAAACCAAGCCGGCGTTTGTTTAAGTGGGTAATACCATTTTTCAAAATTTTGTTGTACCGGTGGTCTGTACCACATAGTTTTGTTTTTTCTGATTCGATTATGTTTACGCATAAGTCTAACCCTTTTGGCATTACTCGATTTTTGTTCTAATTTAATTTTCTGTAGCTCATCTACATTAAAATCCCAGACGTTCTTTTTATGAATCTGTTCTGCAAATTCCCTGTGAATACGGGGTACCGTATGCATTTCACCTTGACCTCTCATAGACTTATGATTATCAAAATCTTTCGGTAATAACGTCTCGTAAAGATTAGCTCCTCTTGACACATCATTACTGGCACCATGCTTAACTTCTAAGCCCTCCATCTGACAAATCATAATTTGAAATATCTGGTAGAAGTGAGAATATATTCCCGAATAAAAATCTTGTTCGTGTCTGAAAAAGATATCATTCCAACATGGCACTTTTTTTCCCTCCAGGACCAAATGAATATGATCAAAAAGAGTCCAACTGTATTCTAACCATTCTTTGTAAAGAAAGGGTCCTTCTATATGACCCGAAAATTCTTTCATAACCATTGCCCCATTTTTATTAACTGGTCTTACTGACCTCGGTTGAAATTTACGCTGAAATGTAAAATCCCGATCCCATCGTAAAAAATCCTTATATTCACAGTCACAATTAAACCAACCTCGACTTACGCATTGACACGCTTGTAGACAATCATCGGATCTCAAAGCATTTCGGGAAAGAAATTCCCATAACGACCAATCGATTTTTGATTTTCTTGACTCATACCGTTTTTCAGCTTTACTCATCTCGAAACGAAAATTGTCTGAATAAAAATTATAAGTATTAATTTTAAATAATTAAGCTCAACTTCTTTTTGATCAAAAAAGTGTTGGTACAATCAGAGATGAAAAAAGGAGCATTTTTCCCATTCACTTTTACGGTTCAAAAGGAACCATAACAATCACATTTGTTTTTTAAGAAAACGATTCTTTCGGAAAAAAGGGAACTTTTTCTTAAAAAACTCATTCATTTTTCACTAAGCAGTTAGTGTAATAAAGGTAAAATATGACGATTTTAACCAAAATCGTCATATTCATCAGATGATACAAAAGATCTTTCATCAGATTCTGAAACAGAGATTCTGGATCTTTCTGATTCAGAATCTGATCTAATAGGTCTTTTCTTCTTAGGAGCACGAGGGGGTGTTTGTTTACGAGAACGCTTTCGCCCTTTTTTCGGCTTCGGCGTTTCTTCCTCTTCTTCTTCTTTTTGATCATCCAATTCTTGTGGTTGATTGAGCACTTTAGTCACCTTCTTTCCAATTTCATTTGAAGTGACCGGAAGATTTATTCTAAATAGATGTGCTTTTAGACATGTTCCCTTACCTAATGTAAGATAATAATGAGTTTTGATTTCAGGATAAATACATACCTGTAACCTCCTGGTAATCCCTTGAATCTTGGAATGACCATATTCTCACAATCTACGAGCATCTTTAAGTGATGTCCATTGAATGCCAATTTGAAGTCATTCTGGGTCACATTAGAAAACCACCATGCACCGTATGTTTTCGGGAACAACTCAGTGATAACTGTTTTCACGTTTTCAAATTTTCCATCTGATGATAGCAATTTCTTTCCTATAATTTGAAGATGATTTTTTATAAGCTAATCTTAATTAGGTAAGAATGGACTTAATCAAAACACACTTACCCATACAAGCTACACGTTGAAAGTATGTTTTTGGGTTTCGCAAATCATCTTGGCTGACCAAGTTTAACTCGAGCAGGATGTTGCGGAGAGCTGTTAGATCCCAAATCAATTTTTCCAGCGATATCGCTGTTAAGTTAATGACCATATTTTTCTGTATATCAAAATAGATATGCATAAATAATTTGGCCCTCCAAGCGACAAATAATGGCCAGTCTGGGACATCACCTCTTTTGCCGAGTTTCTCATCCAGGTTTTCTCGATTTAATAACCACCAGCGATTGTAATTGTCCCATTGTCCCGGATCCGGTTGTCCATTAATGCAAAACATTGACATTAATTCGGCCCCCATTGGCGATTTTACAAATTGAAAAAATTTTAATTTCGCGATGTCTGCTGGGCAGGTGTTGATGTTATCAATGAGTACACTGAAGCATTTATGAACCCGAAATATTATATTTTATGTTCATTTAATATGAACGAAAAAAGTTTTCTAATTTTTTTTTTTAATTTTACCTGCGAACTTTATCCGAAAAGTTTGAGTGAAATTGAATAACCGGTTCTACCCTTCTGGCCAATGTTTTGTAATCTTCAATTGAGACCTTCTGGTCCAATTTATCGATTGCCTAAACATATTCTAATGATTAGCTCAAAAATGAATTTTCATGAAAAAAGATTTTTGAAAATTCGAAAAAACATTAAACAATTCTATATTGTGAAAACACGAAAAATTATACCTTTTCGAATCTCTCGACCACTTTAGCGTTGAAATCCGGTGCTGATTTTTTACCAAGATTTTTGATTTGGTCTTGCAAATTCGACAACATGGACATTACTTGGGCAACTTGTAATGAATCAGCATCAGCTGAGAAAATTGCCCCAGGGTCAAAAAACTGCAACGGTTTGAACAATGGATCATTGGTAATCAAATCGTTCACTTCCGCCTTTTCAAAGGCAATGGAAATGAATTTTTTAACTGCCGTTGATATCCCATCTTTCAGCAGTTCCAATTTTTCTTCATTATCCCCCGTTTCTTTCACTTTTGCGGTAAATTTGTTACCAAAAATTGTTACTTCCGTAAACGCTCGAGTCTTAACCGGTTCAATAGGATCAAGAGTCGGTGGTTCAGCACTTGAGCCCGTTTTCTCTTTCTTTTTGACCTTGGTTTCACGTGTCATTTTCTCTTTACCGATGATTTTGTAAAAATTTGGGAGCGGAATTAATTTGCTCATACTGGTCCACGTGCTTAAGATACAATGGGTCCCTGACCAATTCGCCTTTTTGATTGGTCACTTTGAACGCCTTCGGAGTGTCTAGTGCCCTCAGAAAAGAAAATTTTCTGATGAAAAATTTTTACAAAATTTTCGTCATCCTGTCTGACCGCCGCCTTTTTACTACTACGAACTCAGATGAACTCTGCTTTGGAATTTTTAACCAAGTAAATTACCTTTTTTCCTTGTTTTACTACAAGATAAAATATCTTCAATATAACTAATTTGCTTATAACAAATTTTTGCAAAATAATAAGGCATTTAAGTTTGAGGGTGCAAAAAGTGTTTTCATTTATTTGGAAACAATTTTTTCAGAAGTGAGATTGTGAATGAAGTGCTTTTTCTTAGAACTTGTAGACAGTCGAAATAAAAGTTCTAAGGATTATAAGCATAAACCAATTTTATAAAAAAAAATTCGTGATATAAATTTTCAAATATCTCCGGAACTGTTTCCAGTTCTTCGTTATTTTACTCATTTTTGTGAATGAAAGATAATACAAAAAATGAAAATTTACAATTTTTCCGATTAAAGAATCGATAACAAGGTACAAGAAAAGATGGTTTTTCTAACTGGATCTGGCATTGTGTTTTTCTAATGTGACACGAATATCAATATCTTCATTAGTAATAATCGACAGTGTTGTCAACAGTTTTGGCCATGAGTCCAGTTCAGAGTTGGCATAGTATCTGAAGTCCAGTTCAACCATTTTTGCTTTTCTGAGCATCGTTTCAACCTATACCAATGGTTATTAAATTTCCGAAAAGATTTTTCGATAATATATAAAGTATTTGCACTTTTAAGAGTTTTGAACTTACCATAGGTCTATTGTTCTTAAAATTTGAATATTTGAAAAAGATGGTTAGCCAATGTCCAATACGAATAATTTGACTTTTCGTGACCATTTTTCTCGGCAAACCCGTTGCCAACCATGAGTCATGAATCATATTAAGATCAATCAAAGATTCTTTTTCCGATAATAACCATGATTCGAATTGGTTATAGGCATCTATAGACTTCAGATCTCTGACTTTGGTCAAAAACCCGTGTGGTTGAGTCCAGCGTTGGCCATTTTCCAGAAAATGGTTTATCTTATTTAGGTACTTAAGGTACCGTAATTGAAAATCCGTAGTAGCTTCTGGTCTTTCCACTCTGTCCCAGATGTTGTGTAGGGACGTGCGAGCCATTCTACTCTCCAATTCGGCTAAATTCACCTTTTCCACTTTATCGGTTTTTACTCCTCCATGAATCATACTAATCCCGGACATGAGACACATTTTCCTTGCTGGGTTAAATTCATCATACATATGTGGTGTTGTATGATATGTAGATGCGCCCAAATGCTCTTCTTCAATTTCGGTGAAAACTGCATTGTATTCCAGAATCCTATTTGAAGCGTGTGGAAATTTGATATTCCATTCGTTCAAAAAATTTGGGTTATCGTAACGTGTCAGAAATTTTGGGTTATTTTGACATACCGGATTCATGGATGCCAAAATTTTTGCCCAGTGTCTTTTGACATCATCAACGTATGACTCATCTAAATCGCCATCGAAATGATTTATTGGTCCTCCAGTGGCGATATCGAATTCAGCCTTTTCCTGTTTTGGTGAAATTGGGAAGACTGGTGTTCCAATAAGCATTGGGGTAAACATTCCAAAATTTGGAAAGTGCTTACCCCGAAACGCTCTTCTAGGTCTGGATAGTGTGAGTGGTAAAGCAGTGTCATCATTTGTATCCATATCCAAAGGATCTGGCACATATGTTGATACTGAAGTTTGCGGTTTTCTGCTAGAAACCGACCTTCCAAGGTCAAGTCGAGTATTTTGTCGCCCTTGCGACGTAACTGAGGATGGAATTGACCGACGTACTGGTGGTGGTAATGCTTTCGAAGGGTCCAAGGATAACCTGGGTTGATTGTATTGCGACCCGATAATTGTTTCATTATCTGTTGAAAGAACATCATCAAAGTCTTCGTCAGTTTCTTCCGATTCCGATGAAGCCAATGGTGATCCTCTATGAACAAGGTTTTTTCGATTGGATTTAGATTTAACTGCTTCAAACGAATTAAGTTTTTGTTGCAGAAAATCCATATTGGCGAAGTTTTGATCTTCGGTAACTACTTTGGCCGTGTTTCCATATTCTGACGCAGCAAAAATATAGTTCTTCTCGGTTTGAATTTCCCTTTGAATTTCTTCCAAGGAGAAATCACCTTGAAGGTTGATTTGGGTTAGAATATTTGTCATTTTCGGACTATTTAGAGTCCATAAATCTAATGGTTTGGGCCATTCACCTTCTCTAATCAGATCCAAATTGATACCCGAATAGTATGAATGTTTACCAAAGGTTTTCATTGGAGTAGTCAAGATCAGCCCTTCTTGAGCTTCCGTAAAGAACATTTTTGTATCTTTTTGTGCAATTTCGACTATAGCATGTTCCACATCTTCTCTAATCAGCTTTCGAACAATTCCGCCTGGATCACTCGTATTAACCAAGCTATTTTCCGTTCCATAGAACGCTAAAAATTCTAATCTCGTCCATTCGGTGGCTTTCATTTTGTCGAATTCCAGGACGTCCATGAACCACGTGATTCGTTTAGCCATTAGTTTTTGGTTTTTATCTCCATCTTCTAGTGGATATCTCATGATTTTGAATGGAACTTTGGATTCATCATCCACTTCCAGATCAAGTACGAGATTGGCCACTCTTTCTTTCACGTCACCTCTGAATGGGGCAAAAATTTTTGCTTGATTTGGGAAAACCAGTCTAGCTTTTCCAATTGATGCCGCCATTTGTCCAGTTTGAACATTTTGAAATCTTCTCACTGTACCTTTCTAAATAACTGTGTTAGTTGTAAAATCATTTATATTTTGAGACAGTAGGTCTCGTAACTTTATTTCTAAAAAGGGAGAAGGTGTTACTCTCGACCTTTTTAGTGAATATATGCCCTATATTCACTGAACTGCTTGAACTTATGGATTAATGAACTTATGAACTCATCCATGATGATGTTAATTATATAGGTATTAGAACCATCTCAGCGGAGACGGCTGGTTTTGAACCCGGGGTCTCTAGATTACTAACAGCTGTTTAAAGCAACCGCTTAACCATCTGCGTCATCTCGACACCCGTTGTCAAGAGTTAAAACTTATATTTTATCTCTAATCAAAATTATTGAAATCAAGGTCAGAGGCACCTGAAAAATTTTTTGAGACATATTAATGATTTATATTCTTATATTATGTAAAAATATTTCAATAAATATTATTTTAACTTACATTAGATTAATAATCTATTTTAAGTCCTTAATATCTTTTTAGGTACTCTTAGAGTACGTAATATTTACCTTGTCGAACATTTCCCGAATTGACCAGTGAGGGATAAGGTTTCCAATATGATTAAGGTGTGAAATCATGTGTGGTGAACCTTCCATTGGTATCAGATAATCCATCACTGGAAAAATAGGATCATTTTTAAGGACTACCAAGTCCGCAACATTTGAATTTATATCAACCACTTCTGAGAAACAGCGGTATCGTTCTAATTCTTCAGTAGAATGATTCGTACTTGGCCATTTCTTGTGATGTTCGGATGGTCGCTTGGTGACATTCTTACCATTTCGTGGTTTGAATGTGAGGAAATTTAAGGACGCATCGTCCTGTAAGAAATCGAGATATTTCGTTTTTCCTTTTTCTCCTTCTGCGATCAGATTGAAATGTTCTTGGATGGGCACGAACATTTCAACATTCGGTTCAAATATTGTCATTGGGATAGGGTTGAAGAGGGCTCCTTCTGTTCTGAGTAAACCACTGACTCCTCCAGTTCCATATTCGACGAATATGATGGAGATCTGACCTTCTTGTAAACGATTTACCATCTGAATCTGCAACATTAGCGTTTTATTAAACGTAGTTAATGCCATGGCTTTATCACGCGCCGTCTTTTGTCGTTCTTTTCAATTGATTTTATATGTATATTCATATACAAAAAGGAATTTTGTCCATTCGATTTTCACTATTTTGTATAGTGTAATATGATTTATTTTCAGACTATAATAATCATTTTCCTGCTGGCACAGAGGAACTAATAAATCGTTGCCTCTTCGTGATGTATTTATTCGTGTTTCTGGAAGATATTCCATTAAAAGATTTTCTGCCGTTCAAATAATCAAGACATTCATCAACATATTCTTGTGTGATAGGTTCGTTCTTATCATCTGTAGCATTAAGTTCGTCTATTGAACATATTGCTTGAGGAACTAAACCAGTCTTGACCATTTTCAACACGTTGAAGTTGGCAATACCATGTGGATAATGCCAAGCAGGGTCATTTCTTGAATCGTATGCTGTAAACCTAGCATTTTTATGACGTAAATCAGAAGGTGTATCCGTGTGATTTTGCGCCACATAAATGATTCCTTTAGCACTGGATTTGACATTTGGATCATAATCCAGAAAATAAGGCGGTTTTAGATTTGAGAATTCACCCATAATTGGAGCAGTTTTGGGTGATGCTATATTTCTCAGCATATTTTGCAATGGAGTCGTGTTCTTTAAAGGAAAATTTTCCTGTAACTTGTTTTCTTCATCCTTGGATAATCTCCAAACTCTATGGTCTCGATCTGGGTCCGATGATGGAGTATTCGTCCCATTTAGATCTTTTCTCATGCATAGGGATGGTGAGACAGGAACTTTTCGATTTTTCATGTCTACAATATCATCCGCTAATTCTGATGGTTTAAGGCGATATTTTCCCGCGGCAAATTTTGAGTCCAAAGTTTGGGTTGGGTCCATATGGAATTGATAAGCCCCACAATCCACTAGCAATTCTGAAAGATGAGCTTCCCAGTCTGTATGTACGTCACATGCTCGAGATTTGAGATTTTGCTTAAATTAATACATTAATAACAGCCTGTTTTTTATGTCAGGATGTGTAACCCTATTTAAATATAGAACTTACCCTGATCGATAGATAAGCATGCATCCAGTATTTTCTGGAGATGGTCTTCATTAACGGGAACTGTTCCCGGAAAAAATTGTCTTCAAACGGAATCGAACTTTTGGTAAGGTATCCCGCCTTGTAAGATTTGAAACCTGCAATCAATAATTTGCGTAGGTGATTTTCGCCATGTTTAAACGCTGGTAAGGCTCCTTCCAAAGATGGTGCATATTCCAAATGATCGTTAATTATTTTGGGTTCGTTAAAATAACGAAAAGCTGCTGAGCACAAGGAAAATCCAATTTTCTTTTCCGTCTGATTGATAGACGTTAAAATCTTCATAAATTTTGTGTTGGCAGTGTCTTGATGTTTGGCACATCTTGCAGTGTTATTGATGGCCGGATTTGGACAAAACATATTATCTTCATAGTCATAATACAGACAACAGTCTGTATCAACTCGAAACAAGGGTTCTTTGTTTTGCCCTGGATCAAAGAATGCCAAGTCCTATAATAATAGGTTATGATTATTTGTGAAGATAAAGCATTTATAAAAATATAATATTTTTACTGAATCTTGGATTCAAAAAATTTTATCTTAGGAACTCACTTGATTTGACCATCTGGGATTATCTTCAGATATGTTCGCTTGGAGAATTTGTTCTTGAGTTTCAGTAGATTTACTCAAAAAACTTTGCAAATCTTGAAGAGAATCCAAGGCTGAAAAATGCGAATCTGGTTCAGACATTCCATCGAGATTGAAGTTAGATGTCGCTGTGAGAGCCAAGGCCGTAGTTTCAAGCGCTAATAATTCGCTTGTAATAATTGCAATATCCGAATCTCGTTTATTGAACAATTTCTTGGCTAATTTCAGCTCTTCTTTTGAGATTTCGGATTCCCAAAATTTTGGATGAATTTCGGCTTCCGAAATTTCGGCCAAAATCAATTTGTAGTATCTTCCCACATATAACGATGGTTTAGAAGGCGTACTCGACATACCTAGTTCTCCTGTCGTATCAAATCTCGCGAAGAAATGATGAAACAGTCCGGAATCTTTGATCTTATTGTTACGAACTTTGTGAGTTTCCTTGATTTTTGCCATAACCGAAGCATCCCAGTGACACATAGACTGTAATTTATCTGTCACTTGTCCCAACGCTGATAGAATTGGAAAAGAGGACAGGGCAGTTTTCGGTGTAGTAGACACCGCAAGAATGATTGAAAGCATCAGTCTGTGAGCACCTTCTATAACTTTGGGTTGTGTCACCGTATCATAAAAGCATGTTTCCATATCTTTTAATGCAATGATGTGTTCTTCTAGTCCCTTAAAAAATCATTATTTAAAATAATTCCAGTTTTGCCGTAATTTATTACGTTAATATTTTTTGACTTAGTTCAAAAGAATATTTCCATACGAACTTACTTTCCGTTTATACATGAAACGATAAAGTTGACCCATGGCATCATAGACATGACCAAAATTAGGGAATTTTAGTTTGAGAGTTTCGGGAGATCTAACCAAAGGTATAAATTCTTCGCAGACAAATTTTTCCATGGCGTCTTCGTCATCGATCTGAGCCATTTTTGTCAAAAATTCCAATGACAAAAGAGGTTTGTCTGTGGACTGAATCATTTGTCCCAGTATCATCCTGGCCATGTTAATGAAAATGAGTGAGAATACTGCATTTTCTTTTGCCGACTGTGTAGAGTCGGTAACATTCATGAGGGGTAAATTATGGGCGAATTGCCATAACGCTTGTTGAGCTGCCAGTTGAAGGAATTGGTTGAATACCTTGTGTTTGATGACAGCCTTTGCAAACGATGTCCAATGAACAGAAGTGGGTTTGAATGCAGCTAGTTGATGTCCTTGCATTTTCAAATCCTAATAATACAGTTACAGTATATTGAGATACTATAATAATACTTACTTTATAATCCAAAATACTCCATAAGAAAGTTTGGGCATGGACTGACGTGGATTTGCCTGTCATTGGATATTTTTGACAGGTGCTGTAACCTCGTACTTGGTTGTTTTTGAAGGCTGCTATGAACTGATTGACATGTTCCATTCTGACACCAAATCTATTTTCTGGTGTAGGCCTTATTGCGGTTAATGTAGTAACCGTAAAACGAACAACCACATTCGAAATTACGGTGACCATAATTTCTTTGTGATCTCTAAATAGAGGATTTTTAACTATCTGGTCGTTAAAATTGTAATAAATTACTTACAGTACTTCATCTGGTACTAAAAGAGCTTCAATTTCTATAGGCGCCCGAAAATTGATGAAAGCCATTCTTTCTGTTGCCATAGCTTTAGATTGATTTTTGACTAACCAAGATGCTAATGTGGTATCTTGATCTGGTGTTTGACCATCTTGAACTATATCGTAGTTTTCAAAAGCTTTCAATTTCTGTATAACTACGATTCTAGCTCTTTTGTATTCTTTCAGGAAGAAATTTCTGGCTTCTAAAGAATTTAGATGGGCACCTGCTTTCCGTATTTCCGGGTACGATTCCTCGATAATATCTTCGTCTGTTCTATGATCGACCAAAGCAAACATACGTTTGGGCGCATTGATGATCCTAAAATGGTATAAATGTGGATGGTTATAATTTTATGAGCTTTCTTTTTAACAATAAAAATTCAGACTCACTTTCGTCCGTCTGTTTTTCTATTATCTTTCAAACTGAAGATAATTGAGTTGAAATTGTTTTCTATTTCAATTCCTTTCATAATTCTTGGAATACTTGCTAACTCATTAACAATGTTGCCCATTTTTCCCATTCTGGACATCAGAACTGCCTTAATAATTTCAGGAGCTTTCTCCTTTAATCCGAATTTGTACGAAATGATAGTTGGGACCATTTCTGTAAAATCGTGAATCAGTTCAAACGCTGACGCCCAGTCTTCATCTGAAGAATTTAGTTTTTATTCAAAGATTGATTTCGACTATTTTTCATGAAGAAAAAATTTTTTGCAAAATTATTTCCTGAATTTTAATTCAGTTAACTTACCAGATGCTGGAGTAAGGAAATTGGCATTACTGGGTGAGTTGTCAGTATTGTCAAAATCAATACTGAGACAGCAAGACTCTCGTGCTGGATCTTTTGGATCAATTGACACCGGTGGAAGTGGTGTGAACGTTAACCCTCTCTCTAGCGCTAATTGTCTTGGCTTCTGATCATAACCAAGCGCCGTCAAGTATGCTAATACATTCTTTTCGGCTGCTCTTCGTAAGTCAGAGGTGGTTCTTGACATTTCCTCCCAAAACTCCTCTAAATTTTCCATTTTATAAAATTATAAAAATTTTGTGAGGAAAAAAGTGGGTTTAAGGGTATATAAAGGGATGGTTGAAATAATCAGATCAGATGAGAGTAGACACAAGATGTGTATTACTCGTGATTACCATGACTTTATCATGAAAAAACTAACCTTTTTCGGGAATATGGAAAATTAAAACTGATGAAAAAATGAAAAAATCATTTTTCATGATTTTTTCATGTTCTAGAAAGTTTTTCTATTACGTAATTATCTTCATCCCGGATTTCGAAGTTCTATTTTGTTCGAAATTACTTGATATGGTAATAAATAACGTATTTTCGTTCACAAATGAACATAACATGACCGATATTTTCTCCAGGTTCTGAAAATAATGGTTTTAAAGAGCGATGAATATGATAGATTCATCTTAAACTGTGAGTAAGCGAAATATTTTCGTATGAAAAACATTTTAAATTTTTCTTTAAATTTTTTTCTGTATTTTAGGAAAAAAATATATGATGACGCAAGTGATGACTCACACATTTCTGCCTCGCTGAAAATATTTTCAGCTTCTGGGCAAGCCTTGTCAGGTACTCAACGGTTTTTCAGTGACAATTCACTGTAATATGACATTATGTGACTAATTATCGTCACAGGGAATATCTCCGGAGTGAGTTTTAACTGTTAAACTTTACGGACAGATTAAAACATATTTTATTGATTTATGAGGAAAAGTAAATCAAAAAGGAGAATACTAGTGCGCCCCCTAGTGAGAGAAACAGTGATAGAATCACTAACTTTAATATCTCAGTGTTGGAAAAACTAAAAAATTAAAGTTTGTTGTACTGGTTTCTCTGAAAAAATAATAATGTCCAGAATGAAACAAATATTAAAAGTTTTCAGTTGCTATCTAGAGCTGTACTATTTATTATAAGAAAAGTTTGTAATGCGACCAAAATGATCGTTATTTTTTATCAAAATGATCGTTATATATACCAAAATGACCGTTATTTTATACCAAAATGACCCTTATCTATACCAAAATGACCGTTATTTCCAGTATCTTAAGTGACGGTCATTTTGATAATAAATAAAAAATGTTAGTAATGACCTTCAGTATCAGTAGGTCGACATAGATTTCATTGGATGATCAGTTTCGATTTATTTCGTCGTGATAATAGATTCATACTACAATATATGCCATTATCAAAATGAAAACCAATGGTTCCTGAAATCGGATCGCTTTATTTTAACTCCCGTAGGTAAACCGTTCACTTGATGAACGGCTTTGAAAAAATAGTTTTGATGAAAACGTCAACGCCCATCAATGAACGAAAAATATTGTTCAGTGAAGTTCAAGATTCGAACTTCTACAATAAATTTGGTATTATCAAAAACCAGTTACATCAATAATATGTCAGTTTCTATGTCAGTTGAAGGCGTTTATTTTGAATGATAATTTCGATTTATTTCATCGTAAGAAAAAATTCATCCGAGAATATATAGAATGTTTAAATTAAAAACTTATGGTTCCCGAAATCGGATCGCTTTTTTTCTGAAGAGCATTCATTTTCATTGAAAATTTATCAAGCATAGGAATAGCTTAACAAATTGACAAGGCTGGTTTTGAGAAAAACTGAGAATTCACATGATTTCTCATCCCATTCAAAGCCTAGAATGAACGTATGACCCCTTGTTAATGAAGTCGAAATCCTAGCGATAGGGACTTTTGGGTAGTTTTTTTATTTTGATGGCATTTAAAACCAGAGATTCCAAGGCAAGACCTAACAGTATGATCCAAATCGCTTTTCATCAAAAATGGGCGTGCTTTTTCTTGACTCCACCAAATCGGGTAAAATTCAGGTTCTTCTTTTTTCCAAATTATTGATCGGGGCTTCCGCGGCGGGCGAGAGCGAGAATAAAAACACATGCCGTTCACAGCCTAACGTCCAGGGGTACTCAGCATATGTACTCAGTCATATGTATATAAACTTAACCAATAATCTAAAAAATCTCGTTGATTATTTTTTTGAATTTTTAGAATCGGAAACCCATGAATTTTGGCCAATTAATCAAAAGCCATTCAAAATGTTTCGGAAATACATGCGAGAAACGTATTTTGACCCATCAGCTAGATTCAATTATCGGCTATGGAATCATTTCGACCAGTTAATGACTAATAGTAATCCAGATTGTACTACAAATTGCTGTGAGGGTATAAATTCTGGCCTCAACAAAAACTGTCCACCCCTACGAAC